>JADRCD010219579.1:23592-36092 GCA_019843815.1 Montemys delectorum
TTTCTTTCTTTCTTTCTTTCTTTCTTTCTTTCTTTCTTTCTTTCTTTCTTTCTTTCTTTCTTCCCCACATATCCTCAAGTAAATTCTTTAGCAATCACATGGATGAGACCAACTTCTACCCTTGATGCCTGAGAATATTTTTTTTCTGACTCTTCAGCTGGGTATAAAATTCTTTGTCTGAAATTTACCTTCATGCTTGAAGCCTGCAGATCTGTGCCTTCTGACATTTATCATTGCTGACGGGAAGCTGGATCTAATTGGATTTCAATTGCCCTACAGTCCTCCTTTTTTGCCAGAATAAGGACTGCTACCTTGGGTGAACTGATATTTTGTTATAGTATACTAATGTCTTGATCTTACTTGTACTAATTACTTTTCAGTTCTTGAATTACTTGAATCATTTCTTTGACATCTTCCTTCCTTCATTCCTTTTAATTTTGTTTTTTGAATTTCTCTTATTTAAGTGCTGAGCCTCCTGGATTTTCTCTCCATACTTTTTATTTCTTTTTATGAATTCAACATTTTTAAACTTTTCTTTGACAGTTCATACATATATACAATATGTCCTGATCATATACACTCCTGCAATTGCTTCTCTGTACCTTTTAAAAATTATCATATTCTTTGTCTTTTATTCTCAGCTCTCTAGAGAATTTCTTGATTTATACTAACTAACTTTTTTTTATTAACAGTTTTAGTTGACTTTTTAAAAAGTTTAGATATTTAAACAACTTGGGAACATCTTTGGCTCTCTTACTGTTTGATTTCTAGGGTTGCAGAGATGACTCAGTTATCAAGAGTGTATCTGCTCTTGCAGAACACTGCATTTCAGTTTCCCATACCCACACCAAGTTGGCTCACAAACACTTGCTGCTCCTGGAGATCTATCTCCTTTTTCTGGCCTCCATGAACAGCTCCACTCATGAGCACATACCACCTGCCCTCTAGATACACATAATTTAAAAATAAATCCTTTTGTTTAGGGACAAAGGCTCATATCTACTTCCCCTCTCATTGTTGTGGCCCCATCTTGTTTGGACCTGTATATGTCCTGTGCATGTTTTCAAGTCTCTGTAAAGCCATATGTGCTTCAGTCCTGTTGTGCTCAGAAGGCCTTGTTTCCTTGGTGTCTTCCATTCTCATCAGCTCTTAGAATCTCTTTACCACTTCTTCTGCCGAGTTCCCTGAGCCTTGACAGGAGGGTTTGATGGAGACATTCCATTTAGGACTGAGTTTTTCAGTGTCTCTCACTCTCTGCACATTATCCAGTGGTGGGTCACTGTATTATCTTTCATCTACTGCAAGAGGAAACTTTTATGATGATGGTGGAGCAAGATATTGATCTATGGGTACAGAAGAATGTTGTTAGGGGTCATTCTATTGCTACATTCCTCAGCAAAATAATAACACTTGGTTTTCCTGAGATCTATTCCCAGGTTTGTAGTCATCCAAGCAATGTCAGGCATGGCTCCATCTTATGAAGTGGGCCTTAAATATGATCACATGGTGGTTGGTTGCTCACACAACAGTTTAACACTGTTACGCCGGTGTATCTTGCAGACATACCATGGTAGGTCCTAGGGATTGTAGCTGGATTAGTGTTTACCTTTCTCATCTGATATCATGCAGAATAGCTTCCAGTACCTTAAACACTAGTGAGTAGGGGTAAAGCCTCGACTTAGGCACCAGCACAAAGTCTTCATATTCAATGAAGTCTAGAATACACTCCAGCAATAGAACCTTACTGTTAGTTTGTGGAGAGCAAGCAGTAACTTTGGTCATCATCTGATTTGCTTGGGGATTTCCAGGGTGGCCCTTTGGCCAATAATTCAATTAGATATCATCCAATTCTAGCACTGGAGATTTTACTTGGTGGCAAGAAATGTCTCTTTCTTCCCATTACTTGGTAATTCTATTTAGGTTTCTTTCATATGTATATATGATTAAGTAAGGGTCTACAGTTGTGGGTTTCCATATGACCCCTAAATGGGCCTTAGTGTTAGCTGTCTCTCCCTGTCTTTTCGTCTTTTCCTCTCTCTTCCCCTTTAATCTTACGTCCCATTTTAGTCTCTCTTCTCTGTCTCCTCATAACGACATGTTCTATTTCCCCTTCCTCACAAGATCCTCCCTTTCCACCTAGTCCTTTGCTGTATACCTAAACCACTCACAAAGGAAAACTTAGTGTTCTCCAGTGCCATCTCACTGGGTATACAAACCACACTCAAAGGCAGCCCCCCCATGCCCCTCAGCAGATGACCAACACAAAGTGGAGTCAGGATTTGGGGACACCTCTCTCTCTCTCTCTCTCTTACTCTCATAATCCTTTGTTTGTGAATGAATTTTTTAACCTTC
The DNA here is from genome assembly GCA_019843815.1 of Montemys delectorum. Classification (NCBI taxonomy): domain Eukaryota; kingdom Metazoa; phylum Chordata; class Mammalia; order Rodentia; family Muridae; genus Montemys; species Montemys delectorum. Next base: position 25,945 of record JADRCD010219579.1, read on the forward strand.
CTTGTCTTTGCTTATATATTATGGCTTTTGATTTACTGTCTTATTCTGTGTGTGTGTATGTGTGTGTATGGTTTCTTGTGCTTTTTCTTTCTGTTGTTATTTGTCTTGCTTTATTTTGGTTTGTTTGTTCTTTTATGTTCCCATTTGTGTGTGTGTGTGTGTGTGTGTGTGTGTGTGTGTGTGTGTGTGTGAGAGAGAGAGAGAGAGAGAGAGAGAGAGAGAGAGAGAGAGAGAGAGAATAGAATTGGATGAGGTGGGACATGGGAGAAGATAAGGGAGGAGAAACCATCTTCATAATATATTATATAAAATTATTTTCAATAAATTTTTAAGTTCTGCTTTTGTGGTTTTACCTTATGAATATGATGCCACAAAGGTTTCCCTATTTGAATTCAACACTATATGGAATATTTCTCTGCTTTCCTCAATTATAGGCTCATCGCTTAGCTTTCCATCCATGTGTAGAGTAAGGAAGTAAAAGTGTTGCTTTGTGACTGTTTTTATTTTCTACTTAATTGTTCATATTTATTTGCAAATTCATTTTTTTCTACTTTAAGATGAGTGTGGTGTAGATGTGTGAATTTGTGTGTGTGGATTCACATATGTTAGCCGTGACATGTCTTGTGTACTCGTGAGATGGGGTCAGAGGCCGAGAAAGGCTGTTGGGGGTCTTCCTCTAGAAGCTTTCCACATGTTATTTACTTAGATAAAGGTTTTTTTTTTTTTTTTCTGAACCTAAGGCTCACTGATTTAGCTAGTTAAGCTAGCCAGCTTGCCCTGGAAATCCCTTGTCTCTGAGGCACTCAGCTAGACTCCATGCCCACCTGGTTTTTGTTTGGGTTCTGGGAATCTGGATCCAGGTACTTACAGCAGCATAGCAAGGGCTTTGGCCACTGACCCATCTCTCCATCTCTACCAAGAATTTTGAGAAAGAAGGCTAGAAATGATATCAGGTCCCGGGCATGGGAACAAGTTTTACTAATTGGCAGGCTTCCCTGTCAGGTGTGCCCAGATAAACAGGCTTCTGTCTGGGATATCAACACCCACATTCTTTGCAAACAAAATGGAGCTTTGTGTTATAGCCCACTGATATAATCAAGAGATGAGGTAAACACGAGGTATGGAGCTGCTGTTAGTATAAAATAGCTCTTTGTTTTACTATAGAGATTTATTCATATTTTAAACTTTTATTTCATTTTAATTATATATATGATATATATATACTATTGTTTTAACATTTTAAAGACTTATTCATTTTATTTTATACATATGAATGTTTTGCCTGCCTGTATGTTTGTCTACTATACCCTTGCCTAATGCCAAAGAGGCCAGAAGAAAGTGTTGGGCTCCCTGGAATGGAGTGATGCATGATAGTCAGCCATGTTGGTACTGGAAATTGAACCTTGATCCTCTACAAGAGCAATCATGTTCTATACCTTGGAGCCATCTCTTAAGCCCCACAATAGTTTTTTTTCCTCAGAAAGAAGAATATTGGGCCAGAGAGATGGCTCAGCAGTTAAAAACCTTCCTGTTGTCCTAGAGGGTCCAAGTTTGGTTCCCAGCACCCACACTGGGGGCTTATAACTGTCTGTGACGTCAACTTCAGAGCATATGATGTCTTCTTCTAGCCTCCACAGACATGCATTATATATAAAGAACAAGAAAATAAATCTGAGAATAAGAAGAATTTGTCCTGTTTATAAGATGTGCTGGGGTAAATGTGGTTCAAAAATAGTGGGAGAGGCCATTCAATGACTGTTCTATCTTGAGACCCATGCTATAAGAGGGAGCCCACCCTAAACACTGCCTGGATGGCCAGGACTCAGAAGCTGGATAGTCCACAGACCCATGATAAAACCCAAACACAAAAGGAAAAAAAAAGGTCATAGCACAATTTCCAATGGTATTCTGCTGTATTCATAAATTGGTGTCTAGCCCAGTTGTCATCAGAGAGGCTTCACCCAGCCACGGATGGAAACAGATGCAGAGACCACAGCCAAATGCCAAGTGGAGCTTGGGGAAATCCTGCAGAAGAAGGAGAGGAAGAATTATAAGAGTCAGAGGGTTCAAGGAACCACAAGAAAAAAACACTGAATCGACTAGGCCCACTGCACCTCATAGAGACTGAACCTCGAACTAGGGACTGAATGGGACTGAGCTAGGCTCTCTGCACATATGTCACAGCTGTGTGGCTTGGTCTTCTTGTGGGAGTCCCAACAGTGGAAGCAGGAGTGGTCTCTGCCTTTATCGCCTGCCTTTGGGAACCCTTTCCTCCTAGTGGGTTGCCTCGTCTAAACCTTAAAATAAGAGGAGGTGCCTAGTCTTACTGCAACTTGATACACCATGGCTAGTTGATATTCGAGGGAAGTCTAAACTTTTCTGAAGGGAAACAGAAGGGTGGGTGGGGAGGGGGAGGAGGAAAGAGGGAGAGACTAGGAGGAGAGGAGGGAGGGGAGACTGCAGTCAGGGTGTAGGATAAATAGGAAGGAAGGGAGGAAGGAAGAAAGAAAAGAAGGGAGGAAGAAAGAAAGAAGACGATCGTGCCATTTTCCAGAAAATGGATGCAATTGGAGATAGTCATAACGGAACTCACAGTTTCAGCAAGAAAAATATAGCATGTTATCTCTCATTCACGGGTTTTAGACTTCATAGGTTTATAAAACCATATATGTGCAATAACATGAGAGCAAAAGCAAGGCCAGCCAGGGGGAGGAGGAGGACTAGAAGGAAGGGGAGAAATATAGGTACATGGGGTCAGAGGAAATATGTTGGAAGGACATTATACATGTGGGTAAAAGTACCTTATGTACGTTAAATGTGAAGTACAAAGTAGGTGCAGAATCCAGTACCACAGTCTTTATCACATTCCAGGGTATTGTATACAGGGGTATGGACTGGACAGTAGCCTTATTTACTCCCACGTCACCACAGGCACAGGAGCCATGACATCACCATGGCTACGATGTCACTGCCAAAGACAGGTTCTTCAGCTTCTATAAAGTATGTATTCAATTTGGACCAAAACAGTGCTACGTGGGCGTGTTACTTTAAAAGGCAATCTCTGTTTGTCTATATGTCTGTCTGATTTTCTCATGTATGTGTGTATGTATGTATGTATCACATTATGTCTGTGTGTGTGATGTATGTGAATGCAGGCACACACCACTGTACATTTGCAGAGATGCAGGAACAATCTTAGGTGTCAATCCTCAACTTCCACCTTGTTTAAGACACATCTTTTATTGTTTGCTGCTGTACCCCAGGTTCAATGGCCTGTGAACTTCTGGGGGATTTTTCTATTTCCACATGCCTCCCCTCTCATCTCTCTGTGGGAATGCTGAAATTTTGGATGTACATTACTGCACTCGGTTCATTTGGGTTTTGAAGATCTAATCTTTTGTATTCATGGTTTTGTGTCGAGTGCTGAACCATTTCCTTGACCCAGCTATGTTACTTTGGGGTAATTCATTACCTGGCACACATAACATAAAGGGAGGGATTATTTGTTCGGGCTCATGATTACAGGGGTGTCAGTCCATCAAGAAAGGAAGTACATGCTAGAGAGCAGAGTAGCTCACATCCTGGTAGACTGTGAGCAATGAATAAAAATAGAGGGAGCTAGGGAAAGATGTGATTTGTGGAGGGAGGCCATTGATAAGAGGCTCTAAGATGGGGTTGCCCCACAAGCATGGTGCAGGAATCTCAGACTGCTATGTTGTCATTTGACACCATAGTGCTGTGACTCTGCACCCTTTGACCAATCTTCAGTCACCATGAGCCTGATTTGCATGACCTCCATTTACACAGGCCCTACTTTATTTGCATGACAGAGATGGCACAACTGGAATTTCCATGCACAGTGTCTTGTGTTGATCACACAGAACTGTACACCAGCCAATCTGGACTGTCTTTTTTTCCCCTATGGTTTGACTGACATATTGTGAAGCTGCATGTGAATAACTCATCATAATCTCCAAAGGACTTCTCCCAAATTGAGTTAGTGACCCCAAACATAAAGCTGGCTGCCCTAAGTCTGAATGTGTAACTTCAGCTACTGTGGTTGTGTGTTTATGTGTCTTAATTTTTTTTCTGTTGTCTGCATAAAATCCTTGGACAGAATCAATTTAAAAGACAAGGAGTTTATTCTGGTTTACAGTCCCAGGGAATAGTCTATCATGGTGGGGAAGTTAAGTTGGCAGAAGCCCAAAGACTGTCAAATTACACCCGCAGTCAGGAAGTAGATATGGTCTACGCCTTACTGTTCTAGCTTGTTTGACATAGTTTGGAGTTACCTGAGAAGGGAGTCTCACCAGCAAAGGATGAGTATTTCCCCTTGCTGCACAACCTCATCAGCATGAGCTGTCATTTCTTTTATTGATGTCAGCCATTCTTATGAGGGTAAGATGAAATCTTGGCGTAGTCTTAATTTGTATTTTTCTGATGGCTAAAGATGTTGAACATCTCTTCAGGTGTTTCTCAGCCATTTGAATTTCCATTTTTGAGATTTCTCTGTTTAAGTATGTAATCCATTTATTAATTTGGTTATTTGTTTTCTTTCTATCCAGCTTTTTGAGTTCTTTATATATTTTGAATATTGGCTCTCTATCAAATGTGGAGTTGCTATTTTTTCCCCTTATTCTATAGGTTGCCACTCTGTCCAAATGATGGTGTTCTTTGCCACGCAGAAGCTTTTCAGTTTCATGCAATCCCATTTATTAATTGTCGATTTTAGTACTTGTGCTATTGATGTTCTGATGAGAAGTCTTTTCCGGTGCCAGTGAGTGTGGGGCAAGTGGACTGTGCCACTAGGCAGAAGAACTGGTAAGGCTGAGTGAGCCCAAACCCTGTGAATCTCAGAATTGAGAACAGTAGGAGTGGGGCCGACTCCCCGCCTAACTCTACCTGCTCTGGAACACTAACCATGACACCCCACTGACAGGACTGTGACAATCAGTCACATAGAGAAAACACCTGAAGTCCTTCCCCATGCAGATGGAGCATCAGTAGCATCTCAAGCTGAGCCGATGGGAAGGATCTACCCCTGGATCCCACCCTACTCCTCAGTGGTTACAAAGTCCTCATCCACGTAGAATAAAGTACACAAGTTATTTCTCTGAGAATCGTCTGAATGTGGCTGTTTTACTGAGCTGTAACTTTGGGGAAGAGTTCTGTCTCCTGAAGATTTCATCTCTGGACCTTGGACCCACCTAGAAGGCCGGGCTCACACTGCTGCCCACCACCACCCAATACCACCCTCTGCTGCTGCTGCCCCTGCTGCTGGCATTGGTGCACCATGGTAGCTGGCAAGACCTGGGACCCTGACTACTTGCCTTGCTCAGACTTCCCTTCTGAGAGCTGTAACACTTTGGTCGTTTTGGGCCACACTAGAAATACATGGAACCAATCCACCCCAGTTTCGTGAAGGGCAACAAATGAGTTCAAGACTATCCTCTACTTTCTCTCCTATCAGGTTCAATGTATCGAGTTTTTTGTTGAGGTCTTTGATGTATGTGGAGTTCAGTTTTGTGCAAGGTGATGTGCAAGGTAATAAATATGAGTCTATTGGGATTCTTCTATATGCAGCCATCCAGTTTGACCAGCACCATTTATTGTTGAAGATACTGTCTTTTCTTCCCCCAGTGTATATTTCTGGCTTCTTTATCAAAAATCAGGTGTCCATAGGTGTGTAGATTTATGTCTGGGTCTTCCATTTGATTCCATTGATCAAAATATCAGTTTTTGTGGCAGTATCATGGTATTTTTATTACTATAGCATTGTAGTATAACTTGAAATTGGAATTGGTGATACCTCCAGTATTTCTTTTATTATTATTCAGTATTGTATTCACTATCCTAGGCTTTTTGTTTTTCTATATGAAGCTGAAAATTGGCCTCTGAAGACCTGTGAAGAATTGTGTTGGAAAATTGGATGGGGATTGCACTGAACATGGAGATTGCTCTTGATAGGATGGCCATTTTTACTGTATTAATCTTACCATGAGCATAGGAAAAATTTTTATTATCTAATATTCTCTTCCCTTTCTTCAGTCAATGTCTTAAAGTTTTTAGCATACAAGTCATTCACTTGCTTGGTTAGAGTTACCTCCAAGGTATTTTATATTATTTGTGGCTACTGTGAAGGGCGTCGTTTCTCTGATTTCTCTCTCAGTATGTTTGCCATTTGTATATAAGAGGGAAACTGATTTTTATGAGTTAAGTTTGTATCCAGCTATTTTGCTGAAAGTAGTCATCAGCTGTAGGATTTCTCTGGTGGGATATTTAGGGTAACTTGTATATGCTATCATATCATCTGCAAATAAAGATACATTATTCTTCCTTTCCATTTATATCCCCTTGACCTCTTTCAGTTGTATTATTTCTCTAAAGACTTCAAGTGCCATATTGAATAGATATGGAGAGAGTGGATAACCTTGTCTTCTTGCTTATTTTAATGAAATTGTTTTGAGTTTCTCTCCATTTAAGTTGATGTTGGCTATGGGCTTGCTATAAACTATCTTTATTGTGTTTAACTATGACTCATGTGTTCTCAATCTCTCTAGAACTCTTGTCATGATGAGATGTTGAATTTTGTCAAAGGCCTTTTCTCCATCTAAGAAGTTGAGCATGTAGTTTTTTTCCATCAGTTTGTTTGTATTGTGAATTACATTTATTGACTTTTGTGTATTGAGCCATCCCTACATCTTTGGGATGAAACCTAATTGATCACGGTGAATAATTTTTTGATGTGTTCTTTGATGCTGTTTGTAAGTTTTTTATTGAGTATTTTGCATCTATGTTCATAAGAGAATTTGTTCTATAATTTTCTCTTTTTGTTGGGTCTTTGTGTGGTTTGGGTATCAGGGTAACTGTGGCCTCATAAAACAAATTAGGCAATGCTTCTCCTGTTTCTATTTTGTGAGGAGAATTGGGCTCAGCTCTTCTTTGAAAGTTTGGTAGAATTCTGTGCTAAAATTATTTGGCCCTGGGCTTTTTTTGGATGGGAGACTTTTAATGACTGCTTTTATTTTAGAGCTTATGGTTCTGTTTAAATTGCTTATTTGATCTTGATGTAAGTTTGGTAAGCGGTATGTATCAAGAGTATTATCCATTTGTTTTAGATTTTCCAACTTGGTAGAATAAAGTTTTAAAGTATGTCTCTATGAGTCTGTGGATTTCTTTGGCATCTGTGATTGTGTCCCCTTTTCACTTCTAATTTTGTTATTTTGGATATTCTCTCTTTTAATTTGGTTGGAGTTTTCCTTCTAGCACCTTCTGTAGGGTTAGATTTGTAGATAGATACTGCTTAAATTTAAGTTTTATGACAAAATGTCTTATTTTCTCCATGTGTCGTGGTTTAAATTTTGCTGGAGAGAATATTTTGGGTTTGCATCTGTGATCTCAGAGTTTGTAGAATATCTCTCCAGGCGTTTCTGGCTTTTAGAGTCTCTATTGAGAAGTCTAGTGTTATTCGAATAACTCTGTTTTGTATATTACTGGTCTATTTTTCTCTGTAACTTTTAATATTTTCTCTGTTCTGTACATCTAGTGTTTTGATTATTATGTGCACCAGGAGGATTTTCTTTACTGGTCTAGTTTATTTGGTGTTCTGCTTGCTTCTTGATGGGGATCCCTTTTGTTTAGGTTAGGGAAATTTTCTTCTATGATTTTGCTGAAACTATTTTCTGTGCCCTTGACCTTGGTTTTGTTTTCTTCTTCTATATCTATTGTGTGTTTTCACAAAGTCCCAGGTTTCCTGGATATTTTATGCTAGGATGTTTTTTTGTTTGTTTGTTTGTTCGTTTGTCTGTTTTAGATGCAACATTTTTCCTTGGTGGAGATACTCATTTTTTCTTTTTGTGTCTTCAGTGTCTGAGATTCTCTTGTCTACTATCACAGGACTGTCTCCACCTGCCAGTTGCCCAATGGAGACACAGACATTTATATTTATTTATGAATGCTTAGGCCTTAGCTGAGTATACCTTAGCTAGCTAGCCTCAATTAAGATAACCCGACTGTTCTACTCCATGTCCTGCCATGTGGCTTCTTACCTCTCTCTCACACAAGCAGTCCTGGTACCCGTTCCTCCTTCCACATCTGACTGGCACCCCCTCCCACCCTCCCCGCAACCTATCCACCATCACTCTACCCCCAACTCCCACCCTACAGCAGGTAGTCTGCTGCAGACCCGGCCTTAGAATGGGGCATCTGATTTGGAGAAGAGGGAACAGTGAAGATCAGCAGTTATTCTATCTGCTTCCCTGGCTGGAGTGGCCTATGGGTTCCCAGGGGATGCCTGCTGGAGTTGGTGGCTGGGGTTATGGAATGAGTTTGGGGAAGGAGAGCTGGGAGAGAAGACCTAAGTGGTCTGTTGGAGACAGGGATCAGAGAGGAAAGGGAAACAGTAGATGTTCTGCTACAGATCTGGGGACGAGACTGGGTGATTGTACTTGGAAGAATTGAGAGAGGGGAGAAGATGAGTTAGCCTACTTGCTTCCATGGCCAGAGTGGTCTGTGGATTCCCAGGGAATGCCTGCTGAGGTTGGAGGCTGGAATAAAACAATGAATGGGAGAAAGGAAGCTTGCAGTGGAAGAGTTGTATGACCCACTGGAGATGGGGGTCAGGGAAGGGAGGCTGCAACTGGTTGTCTGCCCCAAAGCTGGGGATGAGACTGAAGGGTTGGATTTGGAAGAGCAGAGGGAGAAGTGAGGGTCTCTGGCCTAGTGGCTCCAAAGTTCCCAGGAAATTGGAATCATGTTATGATATATCTCTATCTCTATCTTTCTTTCTATCTATCTATCTATCTATCTATCTATCTATCTATCTATCTATCTGTCTATCTCTCCCATTTCTGAATATGGTCCCATGCAGAAGGGCTGGGATGAGAAGAGTTTGGGAAGACACTGTTTCCATCCATGTCACTCACAGAACTCTGGGCTATAGGTCTATTCTCTTTTGCAGGAAGTCACACCTCTGATATTTAACTCTGCATTTTGAAAAAATAAAGTCTTGCAGAAGTGTGTGTGTGTGTGTGTGTGTGTGTGTGTGTGTGTGTGTGTGTGTGATTTCCTCAGTTGCTAACCATCTGCAGGAACTCAGAATTTGAGGACAGTAAGTGGGTTCTGTCCACAGCACTCCTATAATTAGGTTACCTTTATTCTTCTATGAGTCATTAACTTTGAAAGCTGCTGGTTCTATGGGCGATGGCCAGTGATACATCATCTTTTAGCAGTCTGTACCACCATATAAAACAATGCCTCTAAGTCCCAATTTATTACTCCACAACGCCAACCGTGGCTCTCAAACAAACTCAGCCAATTTTAAGGATGATTTCTAAGCTGTTTTAAAAAGCTGCTTTCTGCCAGCTTTTGAAAAACATTGCTTTCAAAATGATTATTTTCCGTTTCAGGACAAATCCATGAATTTGGCCCATTCAACCTAGTGATGAGGAGACGATGCATCTCTTCTCCATAAAACTAGAATGCCCGGGTTGTCATAAGTGATTTTTCCAAACTTAACTTTTCCCACACTCAGAGTTATCAGTTTCTGTCGAGCCTAGTGTGCGTTTCAGCTGAGGTTTTATTACACTGTGTTGGCAGCACATTACATTTTTTACACATGGATTTGATTGAGAAATGAAACTGGAATAAGAATGAGGGAACAGCAGCATCCGCTGCTGGAATCAACGGTTGCTGTTGTCAATCAGCCTGATTGATTAAATATGGTGATACACATTTTCATTAAAGTGAAATATTTCTGCAAAGCACCATTGTGCTCAGATGCTGTGGCTCTCAGGTAGACAGTGGCACAAGAGGCAGCTTGGTGAGGCCATATTGTATGTGTGGATAGCTCAAGCAGCTGGGGAACTCGGATGAGACCTGGCTGGATTTTTCCCGTTGAATTTTGTAACATGTAGAAGAAGCGCTCCAACATGCTGGGGGTTAGGACCCATGGAAGGGATGGAATTTGATTGGATCCCCACAGTCTGTTTCTTGATTGGTTCACGTCCTCTGCCTCTGTGTGTGTGTGAGTGCATGTGCGTGTGTGTATGTCTATGTGTGTGTGTATGTGTGTGTGTATGTAGGCGTGTGTGTGTATGTGTGTATATGTGTGTGTGTATGTGTGTGTGTGTGTAGGCGTGTGTGTGTAT
>JADRCD010219580.1:0-13621 GCA_019843815.1 Montemys delectorum
AGCTTTGTACAAGGCGAAAGGAATGGGTCGATTTGCATTTTTCTACATGTTGACCTCCAGTTGAGCCAGCACCATCTGTTGAAAATAGTTTGCAAGAATTTTATTGAGTATTTTTGCATTGATATTCATAAAGGAATTTGGTCTGAAGTTCTCTTTTTGTTTAGGTCCTTGTGTGGTTTAGGTATCAGAGTAATTGTGGCTTTATAGAATGAGTTAGGTAGTGTTCCTTCTCTTTCTATTTTATCGAATAGCTTGAGGAAAATTGGTATGAGGTCTTTTTTGAATGTCTGGTAGAATTCTGCATTAAATCCATCTGGCCCTGGGCTTTTTTTCATTTGAGAGGTTTTTAATGACTTCTTTAATTTCCCTGTGTGATATGGCCTGTTTAGATAGTTTACCTGCTCTTGATTTAACTTTGGTATGTGGCATCTGTCTAGAAAACCATCCATTTTATCTAGATTTTCCAGGTTTGTTGAATATAAGCTTTTATAGTAGGATCTGATGACTTTTGAACTTCCTCCATTTCTGTTGTTATGTCTCCCTTTCATTTCTGATTGTATTAATTTGGATACTGCCTTTGGGCCCTTTAGTTAGTTTGGCTAGGGGTTTATCTATCTTGTTGATTCTCTCAAAGAACCAGCTTTTGGTTTGCTGATTCTTTGCATTGTTTTCTTTGTATCTATTTGGTAGATTTCAGCCCCGAGTTTGACTATTTCCTGCCTTGTACTTCTCTTCAGTGAGTTTGCTTCTTTTTGTTCTAGGACTCTCAAGTGTGCTGTTAAGTTGTTAGTGTAAGATCTCTCCAGTTTCTTTACCAGGGCGCTTAGTGCTATGAACTTTCCTCTTAGCACTGCTTTCATTGTGTCCCATAAGTTTGGGTATGATGTGTCAACATTTTCATTAAATTCCAGGAAGTCTTTAATTGCTTTCTTTATTTCTTCCTTGACCAAGTTATCATTGAGTAAAGAGTATTGTTTTCATGTGTATGTGGGCTTTCTGAAGTTTTTGCTGTTATTGAAGACCAGTCTTAAGGCCATGGTGCTCTGATAGGATGCATGGTATTATTTCAATCTTTTTTTATCTGTTGAGGGTTGTTTTGTGACCAATTATATGGTCAATTTTGGAGAAAGGTACCATGAGGTACTGAGAAGAAGGTGTATTCTTTTGTTTTAGGGTGAAATGTTCTGTAGATATTTGTTAAATCCATTTGGTTCATAACCTCTTTTAGTTTCTGTCTCTGTTCAGTTTCTGTTTCAATGACCTGTCCATTGGTGAGAGTGGGATGTTGAAATCTCCCACTATTATTGTGTGGGGTTCAATGTGTGTTTTGAGTTTTAGTAAAGTTTCTTTTATGAATTTGGGTGCTCTTGCATTTGGGGCATAGATATTCAGAATTGAGACTCTCTCTTGGTGATTTTTCCCCTTGATGAATATGAAGTGTCAATCTTCATCATGCTTGACAACTTTTGGTTGAAAGTCTATTTTATTAGATATTAGGATGGCAACTCCTGCTTGTTTTCCGGAACATTTGCTTGGAAGACCCTTTTCCATCGTTTTACTCTGAGATAGTATCTGCCTTTGTTATTGAAGTGTTTTTCCTGTATGTAACAAAATGCTAGATCCTGTTTGCATATCCAGTCTGTTAGCTTATGTCTTTTTATAGGTGAGTTGTGTCCATTAATATTCAAAGATTATTAAAGAGAGATGACTGTTGGTTCCTGACATCTTTGTTTTTTGTAGGTTGCTTTATGTGCTTGTGGCTCTTTGCTTTTGACTTTGTTGTGAGATGCTTAATATTTTGTTCTTTCTTTAGTGCAGGTATCTTCCTTATGTTGGAGTTTTCCTTCCAGGATCCTCTGTAGTGCTGGGTTAGTAGATAGATACTGTTTGAATTTGGTTTTGTCCTGGAATATTTTGGTTTCTCCATCTATGTTGATTGAGAGTTTTGCTGGTATAGTAGCGTGGGCTGACATTTGCATTCTCTTACAGTCTGCATGACCTCTGAGCAGGCTCTTCTGGCTTTCATAGTCTCTGTTGAGAAGTCTGGTGTAATTCTGATTGGTCTACATTTCCATGTTACTTGGCCTTTTTCCCTTGCAGCTTTTTAGTAGTTTTTCTTTGCTCTGTGCATTTAGTGTTTTGATAACCATGTGATGAGAAGATTTTCTTTTCTGGTCCCATTTATTTGGAGTTCTGTAGGCTTCTTGTACCTTTATGGCCAGCTCTTTCTCTAGGTTGGGGAAGTTTTTTTTACATGATTTTCTTGAAGACAGTTTTAGGTCCTTTGAGCTGGGAATCTTCGTTCACCTCTGTTCCAATTATTCTTAGATTTGGTCTTTTCATTGTCTCCTGAATTTCCTGGATGTTTTGGGTTAGGGGTTTTTTATGTTTTGAATTATCTTTGACAGTCATGTCCCAGGGATGCAGGAATGGTTCAATATACGGGAATCCATCAATGTAATTCACTACATAAACAAACTCGAAGAAAAAAAACCATATGATCATCTCACTAGATGCTGAGAAGGCATTTGACAAAATCCAACATCCCTTCATGATAAAAGTCTTGGAAAGAGCAGGAATTCAAGGCCCATACTTGAACATAGTAAAAGCAATGTACAGCAAACCAGTAGCCAACATCAAACTAAATGGAGAGAAGCTTGAAGCAATCCCACTAACATCAGGGACTAGACAAGGCTGCCCACTCTCTCCCTACCTATTCAATATTGTACTTGAAGTCCTAGCCTGAGCAATTAGGCAACAAAAGGAGATCAAAGGGATATGAATTGGAAAGGAAGAAGTCAAATTGTCACTATTTGCTGATGATATGATAGTATACTTAAGTGACCCCAAAAATTCCACCAGAGAGCTCCTAAACCTGATAAACAACTTCAGCAAAGTAGCTGGATATAAAATTAACTCAAGCAAATCAGAGGACTTCCTCTACACAAAGGATAAACAATCTCATCTATCATATCTTCTACACCTGAGATTCTCTCTTCTATCTCTTGTATTCTGTTGGTAATAATTACACCTGTAATTCCTGACCTCTTTTCTAGGTTTTCCATTTCCAGGCTTGCCTCCATTTGTGTTTTCTTTATTGTTTCTACTTCCACTTTTAGGTCTTGGATCGCTTTATTCAATTCCTTCACCTGCTTACCTGTGTTTTCCTGTATTTCTTTCAGTGAGTTATTGATATCCTCCTTAAAGGAGTCTATTATTTTCATGAGATAATATTTTAGGACAGATTCATGATTTTCTGGTGTGTTGGTGTATTCAGGGCATGCTGTGGAGGGAGAACTGGGTTCTAATGATGCCCACATATTTTGGTTTCTGTTGCTTATGGTCTTGTTTTTGCTTCTCGCCATCTGTTTTGTTGTTGTCTTATCTGGTTCTAGTATCAGGATAATACTCATTTTGTAGAATGAAAATTTCTTCACTTTCTGTTTTATGGACTATTTTAAGAAAGAAACTATTGATATTAGTTTTTAAATATTAGTAGTTATAATTTATTCTTAACTGATAGAACTTAGAAGTGAAAAGGTTTTTTTTTTTTTTTTTATCAATAGTTTGACCTTATTGCTTATTATTGACTCATTTAGCATAATGTCTTTTTAATCAGTTTTGGTTGATCTAAATGTCCAGACATTTCTTACCTTCTTTCTAGGTTTCTTGGCTTATTAAAATACAAGTTTTCACATTATTCTGAAATGATTCTTTGAACTTTATTGGCATTTGTTTTAATATCTTTTGTTTCATCTGTAATTTTATTGATTTAGATAATCTTTTTCTCTGGTTAGTTTAGCTAATTTTCATTTGAGTCTATGAAATTTTAAATTTGTTTGTCCCTCTTCTGTTGGTAGAGGTATTATTTCCTTAATTGGTTCTTGATTGTGTCAATAAAGATGGCAGAAGCTAATTGCTTGGCAAAGGAATAAAAGGTGGGATTTCTGCGTCCCAGGAAGAGGAGAAGAGACAGAGAGAGGGTTTTTGTTTTTTTTGGCCAGGCTTTGGGAAGAGGAGTACAAATTATTTAGGCCTGGGGGCAACTAGAAGTAGTGGCAACCTCTGCTACCTGAGGAATTCTGATGAAGAATAGCTGATGAGTTTAGGACAATAAATTCTGTGCCCAGGAGTTGGGTTGTCTGGCTGGATTTAAAGTGTTAGAACTGTCCTGTATTTTCCATCTGCAGCGACTCAGGTGGGTAGGAGAAAAGGCACAGCCAAGGTGGAAATTGGTGGAGCTAGCTGTGGGGTGGTTGGCCAGCTGAGAGAGATTGCAGCTCCCTGCATTCATGGGGAAAGTGTTAGCTGGCAGTTGGTGGAGCTAGTTGCCAAAGGCTGAGGGAGCTCAGGCAGAGCTCTTGAGAAAGAGCTAGTGTGCTTTTAAAATTACATGCAACATTCTCCAACAATCCATTAATTAGTCAAAAGCATTCTTTTCAATTTACATATTCTATAGTTTCCCTTTTTGCTGATTTCTATTTCATTACAATGTGATCTGATAACATAATAAAACATACAAATTATTTTTATATTTTTAATACTTGCTTTATGCCCTATAGTATTATGTATTTAGAAAAAACACTTCAGATGTTTCTGAGAATAACATATATAATGCAGTTGTGTGGAAAACTGTGTACATGTGTATTAAATGCAATTGGGATATTTAGATGTGATTTGATTATTGGTGATTTTTGTATTGATGATGTATATGTTGGTGAGAATGGTATTGAAGTCATTAATGTTATTTTGGGCCTATCTCACCCTTTATATGTCTAATAGCATTTTACAAAATTTAATGTATCAATATTTGGTAACTATATATTTATAGTTATAATCCATCAGTGGATTATTTTCACTATCCATATGAGATGAACGTTTCCCATATAACTTTGGGTTGAATTCTTCTTTTGTTGTGTGCTTTCAGTTTCTCGTTGTTCAGAATACCCCTCTTTCATCCTCTAACTTTCATTCTGTATTTGTTGTTGCCAGGGAGGTGAGTTTCTTGAAGTGACAGTCGTTGGGTCTTGTTATTATACTGGTCAGTCAACCTGTTTATTTTATTTGGAGAACTGAAACCATATGAATTCAAGATTATTACTGAAATGTGTATAACAGTCTTGTCATTTTGTTGTTGTTTTTTTTATAATATTTAATTATTACCTAATCTTCATTTGATATTCTCTTCTACTCTAGTGACATTAATTCTTTTCTGTATTCTCATGAACATATTTATCTTCTTTCATGTTCTTTAAGTCTATTCTGAAGAAACTGAAATAATATAATAATTCACAGATTTGTGTGGCATCCACTTCCAGGGATCTTGATTATTTCAACTTTAATTCATACTTTAATATGTACTTTAATACATACGATACTGAAATGAGCACTCGAACAATTTTTGAGAGAGGTGCTGATACCATACATTAGGAAAGAGGATAGTCTCTTTAACAAATGATTCTGAACAAACAGAATATTACATATACAGAACATAAAGTAAATATATACTTCTAACTATATATAAAAATAAACTCAAATCGAGCAAATGCCTAAATATAAAAACTGAAACTATGACATGACTACAAAAAACAGGTGAAACACTCAAGACCTTGGATTAAGGACAGATTTTATTTTGGATAGAGCCTTAAAATCAGAGGCAATAATGGTAAAAACAGACAAATGGTAGTAATATCTAACTAAAGAGTTTCTGAGAAGTAAAGAGAATGATGATTAGAGTTAATAGAAAACATTCAGAATGAGAGAAAATACTTGTAACTATTTTTTCTGTGAAGGAATTAATATTCAGAGTATATAAGGAACTAAAAATTTGAATAAAAATTCCAAATATTCTCAATATCTAGCTACATTTGCAGAACTCTACATTTGTAGAGTCCACCTCCAGTAGAAAGACAGGACATCAAGTAGAGAGATGGGGTTGCTATCCCATAGTCAAAAACTCTGATCCAGAATTGTTTCTGTCTAAAAGAAGTGCAGGGACAAAATGGAGAAGAGACTGGGGGAAAAGAGGTCCAGTGACTGGCCCGAATTCTCAAGGTGAGGCTCCAATGCCAGACACCATTACTGATGCTATGGTGTGCTTACAGACAGGATCCTAGCATGGCTGTCCTCTGAGAGGCCCAACAAACAACTGACTACGACAGATGCAGATACTTACACCCAACCCATATACTGAAGTTGGGGACCCCTGTGGTTGAATTAGGAAAGAGTTGGAAGAAGCTAGGAGGAGGGCGACCCCATAGGAAGACCAGCAGTTTCAACTGACCTGGACCCCTGAGATCTCTCAGACACTGGAGCCACCAACCAGGCAACATACATGAGCTGGTCTGAGGCCCCTTGACACACATACGGCAGAAGTTTGCCTGGTCCAGCCTCAGTGAGAGAAGGTGTGCCTAACCCTCGAGATACCTGAGGCCCCAGGGAATGGGGAGGCCTGGCAGGGTGGGATGGAGTGGGGTAGGGTGGGGATATCCTCTTGGAACGGGGAAGGAGGAATGGGGTGAGGAACTTGTTATTTGTAATTTTAAAATGCACACTTCCCCTTGCCTTGTCAACGTGCCCGATACTGTGGGCCGTCATGACTTAGCTCTGAGGTCACACTGCCAGTGTCTCCACTTCCATCATGCCCATTCCTCCACAGAACACCTGGAGCCACCACTTGCACTCTGCTGCTGGCCCTGCTGACCGCCAATGATCACCCTGTCTCACCCAGCTCCCTTTAGCCCCGTGAAAGGAAAACCCTGGAGACTTTATATTTTAAAACTGGCCAGATAACTCAAAGGCTAGACAAAGAATACCCTGCCTCATCCTCCTCGGTCTCCTCAGCTGCCTGTGGAGGCCACAAACTATTAGTGCCTCCAAGAAACCTACACGGCTGAGGTTCCTGTCTCTGAGAAACCTATCTGCTTCCCCATCTCCTCTGACTCCAATACTCTCCCTCCTTCTCTTCCTGTCCTGTCTGGGAAATCTCGCCTTCTCTTTTGTCCAACAATTGACTTCTGCCATCTTTATTTAGCCAATCAACAATTAGGGAAACAATTAGAGAAACTCTTCCTGCAAGAACTGTCTGAGGTCAGAGGGAGAGGGGGATAACTATTGGACTGTAAAAAGAGATTAAAGATAATTAAAAAAAAAAAGATTTATAGTCAAGAAGTAGGAAAATGTTAACCACACGAATCACCAGAGAAGTACACGAATCACCAGAGAAACACACGACAGTTAGATGATGTCATCTCATTCCTCTTAGAATGACTATTACTGAAAACCCACACTACAAATTTTGCCCATTTTTAGGTGTGTCTCTCACACATCAGTTATCAGTTCCTTGTAAAAAGGCATTATATTTCAGTCTTTCTGGGTTTTTGCACATAGCAGTCCTTCAGGAAATATTATCAAACAGCAAAAATTGCAATAAAACAACCGAAAACAACTGAAAACAAATGTAGTAATAGTCTGTCTTGTTTTAGAAGGAAAAATTGTGCTTTTAAATGAACTGGCAGAGAATTCTAGTTAAAAAAAATGGATTGCTTCCTTGGAATTTATACTTCTTTGTTATTCTTCATGTTTCTGAATTATGTTTGCTCCTCCTCTCTATTGATTTCTAGATTATTTAGTGCTTCTTGTATTAACCCCTCTATGTAACTACCATTACTACCTAGATAGAGAGAACAGAACATGAGCACAGGGTTTCTCTCGCCATTGTTTAATTCCATTTACCTTATGAGACCAATAGGAAGAGACAGTCTCATTACACTTAGAGATTGGAAAACACAAACACAAATTGAAGTGTCTTTGTTGATAATACCTTATAAAACCACATGAGTGTGCTTGTGTATCTCTAAATTTATTTCTAAACATTTCTTTAAAAAATTTAAAAAGAAAAGCGGGTAATTTTATTTTCCTATGTTTATGAGTGTTTTTTTCAGAAGTGAAGGTTGGATCCCTTAGAACTGGACCTATAGATAGCTGTTAGCTGCAGTGTGGCTGCTGGAAATTGAACTCCGCTCCTCTGGAAGAGCAGTCAGTGCTCTTAATCACTGAGCCATTACTCGCAGATCCTATATGTTTTCCTTTTTGATATTGTTTTTTTTAAAAAGTATAATACTTAAAAAATATTTGAGAAATTTACATATACATGTATGCATACAACAGATTTTATGTTCTCCCGACTCCTTCTTGATTTACCCCATCTCCCTCCTAACTATAGATCCTCTTGAATTTTTTTTGAGATTATAACCATGAGATTTCTCTTTTCCTCCACTGCTTCCAAACCTTTCCATGTACCATGCTTGCTCTCTTCCAAATTCATGGCCTCTTTGTCTTCGTTTGTTACTCGACCTCTTTTTTAAAGGCCCGAGCTACTTCGCTACTGACTGTTACCACCAGGGAAGTGCGAGCACAGAACCATGGGACTCAAGAGTCATGGAGTTTGGGAGGATGAAAAGACAAAAAACTGCAGAATCATCATGGATGGAGGAATCCACTATTTCACTCTTTGACTTTTCCTAGGTAGAAGTATGGCCAGAAATAGGCAGTGTATTCTGAGACTATGAAGAAAACTATGCAAGGACATCTGTTCTAGGAAAGAGACCACAATGGAAAGACCCACTTTCTACATAAGGGGGTCCAGCACAGACTTCAGAATCTACTGTCCATTCTGTACAAGAGGCAGGTGAGATCAGAACTGCCTACCATCCATGTTTCCTGTCAGCTGCAATCCAGGCACAGAGGCAGGCCTGTCCTCTGAAGGTTGTGAGTAGGCAAATTCAAAACCTTATTCCTTTCTTCATTCCTAAAGCCTAGGAGACAAGAAAGAAGAAATGGACCTTTAAAAGTACCCTAGCCAGGGTTTCATGCACTAGGAAGATTATTTTGAATATCAAGAACAATCACCTACCGGAAAAATAATCAATTGAGGTATGTTATAAAAAAAAATCTTCCTAATTTTGGGGTTTCAAGGAAAATAATTGTATATTGTTCTATTTACCTGATAAATCAATTAAGAGCAAAAGATAAATAATTAATACATTTAATTAGTACAATATTTACTGTTGTTTTACTTGCATGATAAGTAAGATAGAACAAGTGGTTAGGAAGAAAGAAAGAAAGAAAAAACAACAAAAAACCAGGATCAACGTGGTTATGGAGCTGCCCAGGTATGGACTCACTACTTTTATTTCCTGAATGGCCATAGTATCAAACAGCCATCTAAGCTAAGCAATTGACATACAACCTGTCATACTATGAGGAACCTGAGCCTCTGAACTACATCTCTATGTCCACACATTAGTGAAGCCCTCAGATCGTAGCACAGAGGTCTCTCTGTGCAGTGGACAGTGGTTAATGCAAAAACTCACAACTGGCCAAAGAGCCAAAAATGTGTCTGTGGATGCTCAGCCACATACGGAAATCTAAATCATATTCCTTTCCACAGGGACAAGGGATCTTCATGAAAGAGGGGACACCTGCATGTCCTGGATTAGGGGCTCAGTGTTCAAAGATAGCACCATGGCCAAGGAACATCGGCTTCTTTGCACGGTGCTTCCAGCAGGTTGGCAAGATAATTGCTGGGTTACTTCCATGTACAGAGAGGGAGGGAATGCCCCAATGCACGAGCTCACTTCCAGGATTTCTGTCGTGTGTGCCAATGTTCCATCAACTAAAGTGAATTGCATGGCCAAGCTCGGATGCGGTGAGGAGAGAAGTTAGAGATCTTGTGATGAAACTGAAGGGAGGAGTTGCGTGTGTACATGTGCACAAGGTTGCTTTCTGTTATCAATCTTCACCCTGTCCCAACCCCTGCAGGACCAGAGGAATTCCTGGCCTTCATTCCCTGCCTCAGATGTGGAAACTGAAGCACAGAAAAATTGCTTAGCTTAGAGTGCTCCAAGGTTCCATTCCATATTCTAATTGTATCTTTCTTTTTTTTTTACCCAGCATTAAGAGTCAGGTTCAAAGCACATATTATGGTAACTAAAAACATACTTGAGTGTGTTGTTTTATGGTGGTTAAGGGCCTCCTCCTGGCCAACCAAACCCTGGGGCAAGACTCAGAGCAAACCCTGTGGGTGCCAGGGCCAAGGGCACTGCCAGTGCAGAGCTGTGCCAGCCCAGCTGTGGCTACTTCAGCCCTTTCAAGTTTGACTTGGGTGAGTTCTGGTCAGCTTCCTGCAGATTGTGATTCTTCCGTTGAAGTCGGTGCAAGTTGAATCTCACCTCTACTGTCCTCTGCAGGCCCAGCTTCTGCTTTTATAGATGTTTGCTTTTGCAGGGGTGGTGGATGGATGCGGCCACATTTTCCAAATACAAATAAGCCAGGGAGGAAGGTACCCCCGGAGGGAGGCTGGAGCTTGGAGTGATGCCCAGGGACACCTTGGAAGCTGGGCCTCCCATCCTGTGCCAGGGACTGTGCCCATCCGGAGGAGCAGGTGACAGTAATTCTGTACTTTAAGAAGTTCAAGCAGGTTAGAGAAAGGTTCTATGGAGCTGAAGGGTTTGCAGCCCCTTAGGACAAACAACAATTACTAACTAGTACCCTCAGAGTTCCCAGGGACCCAACCACCAATCAAGGACTATACAGGGTGGGATTGAGTGTACTGGCAGCAGGTATGTGGTGGAGGATTGCAAATTCGATCATCGATAGGAGTGAGGGACCTCGGCCTTGTGAGAGTTTTGTGCCCCAGTGTGGGGGAATGCCAGGGCCAATGGGTGGGAGAGGGTGGGGGGACAGGCATTGGGAGGGGGAGGCAGAAGGGGTTGGTTCTTGTGTTTGTTTGTTTGTTCGTTTGTTTGTGTTGGAGGGGAAAATGGGAGAGGGAAAGTGTACATGTGAATGAAGAAAATACCTAATTAAAAAAAAAAAAAAAAAAAAGAAGTTCAAGCAGAGAAGACATTGGGAGGAATGGCCTTTGGGGGCAAGAAGTGTAAATGGGCTGTAGTGATGGGACTTGTGCAATTTTGAGCCCCCCCAACTTCTGCCATTCAAGTCCTTTATAACACATCATCCTGATCAGGGGTCCCTGTTCAACCTCTTTCCCTCTGCTCTCCATGCATTTTTATAGTTAGACTCTTCAGCAGAGAAATCAGGGGAAGGAAACCAAGCCACAGAAAGGTAGGTAGCTTTGTGCCTGAGGATGGGGAAGCTTTCCTGTGGCTAACGTGGAAGGGTGGCGACATGGAGGGCCTTAGGACAGAGGGCTTAACACTGTCACGGCTGGTGGTTACAATTTGCCTTATCTTTCCAAGCTAACCCCAATTTCTTTTTCTTTTCTTTTCTTTTTTTTTTTTTTAGATATTTTCTTTATTTACATGTAAATTTCTCCTTTCCCAGGTTCCCCTCCAAAAAACAAACAAACAAACAAGCAAACAAAAACAACAAGAACAAACCCCTTTTGCCTCCCCCCTCCCCATGCTTGCCCTACCCTCTCCCACTTATTGGCCCTGGCATTCCCCTACACTGGGGCACAAAACCTTCACAAGGCCGAGGTCCTTTACTCCTATAGATGATCGAATTTGCGATCCTTTACTATACACATGCTGCCAGAACATTCAGTCCCACCATGTATAGTCCTTGATTGGTGGTTGGGTCCCTGGGAGCTCTGAGGGTACTAGTTGGTAATTGTTGTTCATCCTAAGGGGCTGCAAACCCTTCAGCTCCATAGAACCTTTCTCTAACTCCTTCATTGGGGACCATGTACTCAATTCAATGAATGGCTGTGAGCCTCTACATCTGTATTGGTCAGGCTAACCCCAATTTCTAAACTACAGTCTTTAGACCACACGGAGCTCATGCCAGGTAGAAAATCCAAAATCCTAGGGGTTGGGGTTCATAAGCTGAGATTAATTTTCCATTTAAAATAATGTTGGGGAAACCATAGTGGTGGGGACAGCCATGATAAGAAAGGAGGATGAAGAGAAGGAGGAAGTAGAAATAAAACAAAGGTTAAAGTGGATCTTCCCAACCTATGCTGTACACTGGAGCTTTTGAGTAACTATGGAAACTTTAGTCAATACTGCTCTGGCCATCAAGACTGAAAACCAGGAAGAAATCACAGCCAGCAATGGGCTGCCCTTCCTGGGAAGCTCAGAAGCAGAAGACTTGGCCTAACAGTGAATCCCAGTGTGGGCTGCTTTAGTGGCAGCCTGGCCATGTTTCATGACTGCACCAGGGCAGTATAAAATGGGATCCACCGAGAGCAAGGCTACAGATGTGAGCTACAGTTACCATTATTGATAGTGAAAGGTGACAGTTAGGGATTCTGTCAGCCAGGACAGAATTTATGATGAAGGGGGAAGAGAACAAGTTGACTGCTGGGTTTGAAAAGAATGGAAAGGACAAGTGGAAACACAATCAAGTTGGCAAAGGTTGTCTTCTAAGTCTCTGCACAGAGAGGGGGTTTTTTGGTCTCCTGCAATGAGGAGACGGAGAAATGATTACTGAGAACTGACTTTGAGAAAGGCAAGAATCTTATGGAAGGGTTTTAAGAGGGCCATGGGATGGAGTTTCAGAGCACCATCTCATCCAACTTCTCTATCAGAAATGTCCTTACCTGCTCTTTTGAGGACTGGCCGTGGTGAAAGCTTAGAAGTGATTTGTGGAACCAATTAAGTTCCCTGTCTTATTAGTCTGTGTCTCACAAATACGAGTGCATTTTCTTTTAACATTTCAATTAATTTTTTGGAGTTCCATTGGCCGAATTGCAGGAAATTAGTTTTTCTCAAAAGTTCCCCAGCCAATTCCAAGATAACTGCCTTCTTGCATAATTAAAAGGCTCAACCAAATAAATGCTTTGAGAACAAAGGGACAACCAGCTTCAAAGGCAAATTCTGGGTTCCATCCGGCAGACAGGCACTTTTGGTGACTCTCAAGAGAAGGCTTGTTTTGTTCGACTTTCAAGAAAGCTGGTTTGGTCTCCCTGTAGATACCTACCTGCCGTGTGGACCACATCATCCTTTACTGCGTGCTGCTTGTGTACGAGACTCTTGTCCTGTTAATGGAGCTGAGTTTGATCCAGTGGTAGTCCGAAGGTAAGAGTGGCTTAAGCAGCAGATGCACATTTCTGGTTCTCTAAAAACCAGAGTGGCTTGCTGGCTCTCTTGTGTAGTCATTTGAGATGTCTTAGATCTTGCTGTTTTATCAGTAGGGTATAGTCCTGGATCACGTGTTTCAAGGCTGCCCATGATCATATCCTAAGCCAATGATGAAATGATAGGCAGGTAGGCCAGGCTTGGAAATTCTATACTTAAATTGCTCTACATCCCAGGGCATAGATACGTGTGATTGTTAAAACCGATTATCAATTTGACAGGATCTAAAATCACTTTGTTGGCAAGACTGGGCACATCTGTGAACAATTATCTAGATTAACTGAGTTGGGAAGGCCTTGCCTAAGAATGGCACCATTTCCAAGGCTGGACTGCTGGACTGCTGGACCGTTGGATTGCTGGATTGTTGGATTGTTGGATTGTTGGATTGCTGAATTGATGAATTGCTGGATTGTTGGATTGCTGGATTGCTGGATTACTGGATTGCTGGATTGCTGGATTACTGGATTGCTGGATTGTTGGACTGCTGGATTGCTGGACTGTTGGATTGCCTGATTGCT
>JADRCD010219580.1:13631-27631 GCA_019843815.1 Montemys delectorum
GATTGTTGGACTGCTGGATTGCTGGACTGTTGGATTGCCTGATTGCTGGATTGCTGGATTGCTGGATTGCTGGATTACTGGATTGCTAGATTGCTGGATTGCTGGATTGCTGGATTGCTGGATTGTTGGATTGCTGGATTGTTGGATTGCTGGATTGTTGGATTGCTGGATTACTGGATTGCTGGGTTGCTGGATTGCTGGATTACTGGATTGCTGGATTGCTGGATTGTTGGATTACTGGATTGCTGGGTTGCTGGATTTCTGGATTGCACAAAATGGAAGAAACCAATAAGTGAGTATGAGCATCTATGGTTCTTTGCTTCCTGACTGCAGCCAAAATGTAACCAGCTGCTTGAAGCTCCTATAGCCTCTGCTTGCTGCCATGATAGGCTGTTCCCTTGAAGTATGAGCCAAAATAAACACTTCCTCATGTTGCTTTTTCTAGAGTATCTTATCACTCAACAGGAAAGGTAGCTAGGAAAGCTCGTGATGACACATAGCTGTGAAGGATGCTGAACATATAGGTTTTACTCTGAATGGGTATACATCAAAGAGAGAAAGCACATGACAGGTGAAAAGGGACACCTAACACTTGTATAGAACCCTTTGTCATTTAATATTCTAACCCTGAAAAACCATTATATTATTTCTAGGTCATTTAGTTTCAGATATCCACCTTCCATTGCCTATGCTTTCCAGAAAGCCCAAGGGTAGGAGAGGCTAAGGGATGGAGAAATCAGAGGAAGGAAATATTGGGAAAGACTTGACAGATTTAAAAGCAAACCTATCGATGCTGGCACATTGTGAAAGTTGTGAACTTATCTTGGGGAAGAATATCTACAAATCCAAAATGTAGAGATATTTACTGGATAAGGTATTTGGCTGGTGAATATGTGTTTTATTAAATGACTTAGGATGAAAGGGGTTAAGGGTAGTATTGACTTGGAATTTTCAGCACAAACTGGAAGTTTGCCAGTTGTTCCTGAAAATCCTTATCCCTCCACCAAAGATACATGCAGGTGAGACACGCCTGTGAACATCTGACCAACCACCAAAAGTTGAGAGTAAATATAAAATTAATACAAGACAGACTTCCTTTCATTTGTCTGTATGTGTATATGTATGTATGTGGTTCATGTATGTGTTTGCATGAGTGTTTACATGCATGTATGTGTGTACGTGTGCATGTGCACACTGCGTGTGTGTGTGTGTGTGTGTGTGTGTGTGTGTGTTTGTATAAGCCAGAGGTAAACAATGATTGTCTTCTCAGTTGTTCTTTATCTTTTGAGACAGGCATCTCTTCAATTCTGTATTATATTTGTCTCCTATGCACAGTGCAGCTGCTAGTACATTAGTTTTATTAGTAACAACAATATGATAATACTGAAAGCTAACCTTACTGAACTTTCATGTTCCAAAGTCCATACTAAATTCTTTATATGACCCATCTCATTTTAACAGTTCATTATTTAGAAGGAAGACAGCAGAATATTAGACTAAATATGTTGATTTCAGGGTTACCATAACAAATTCTCACAAACATGCTAGCTTAAAACTTGGTTGGAGATGAATTACCTGGAGATACCGTATGTCCTTGTTTGGAGCCATTGTTTCCCCATAATAATGCCTAGTTGGTAATATATTTTAAGTTGATGTTTATTAAATAAACAAGGACAATGCCAGACATATGGATATAGAAATGAAACAATCCAATGTATAATCTTTATCACATACAATGTCATGTTGACATCTTCTGTCTTTCTCAAGTTCTTTCCACTCAGTTCCCCAGAAGAACAGTTTGTGTGTTTCTGTCTCTGTCTTTCTTGACCTCACTATGTAGCCCTCGGCTGGACTGGAACTCACTATGTACACCAGACTGGTCTCGAACTCAGAAATCTGCCTGCCTCTGCCTCCCAAGTGCTGGGATTAAAGGCGTGTGGCACCAGTGCCTGGCTTATTTCTTAATTTTAGCCAGCATATGAACTATTAGTTTAATTTTGACATTTTAAAAACACATCTGGTTTGATTAAATCCCATCCCCATCACTTCCCCACCCTCCCCCTTCTCTTTGTGTGTGCATATATTGCGTTGTGCTATTTTGTGTGGTGTGTATACTTGCTAGTGTAGGTATGTGTACATATACATGCTGGGAATCGGATGTCAAGTGTCTTTCCTCTATCACTCTCCCACTTTGGTTTTGTGAGATAGGCTCTCACTGAGCCTGAAACTCATTGTTTGGCTAGACTCGTTGGCCAGCACACATCAGTGACAATGCCAGGTGGGGACATGAGCTCAGAGTTGCCAGACTGAGTTTTTAAGAGAAGCCAGAAATCTCTGTGAGTGCTTATGTGGATAATCTTTATTTTAAAATGTATCTAAATCAAGTTTTTGAAAAAAAAAAAAAAACAGCGTTAGTCAAACAAAAGCCATCTGTGGGCTAGTTTCAGCTCCCAGGCTTCTAGCTTTCAGTCTCTGTCACAGGCATTAAAGATGTCTGAGCTGGGAGTAACAGCTAGAAACCCGCACTGTAGGAATGTGCCCTCAGAGGTGATTCTTGTACTTCTTGATGGGACAGGCTAAGGGGAAAGCCTAGAGGAGAGGCTGGCACATTGACTCACGGCTACTTCCACTACTCTAAGTGCCAACTCAAGAGAGGACTAAGGTGGCACTGGTAGGAATAGGCCCAACATGAACTCCCATTTCTCCTGAGGCACAATTTTGTGTGATGTAGAGGCTCCCCACAGCCTCTTCTACTGGGCCCTGGGCAGGTAGGTGGTCTGCTGGCCACATCTCTGAGGTCTGGAGTCTCACCTTGAACTTAATGTGTTTAACTTCCGAGTCCCACTCTGCTCTTCATGACTGCTCTTCTGCTTTTCTCTGTGGAGACCGCATGTAGACACCACCTCCAGAGCTGTGGCTGACTGTGTACTTAGAATTTAGTTGTAAAATTTTGCTACTTTCTAGGCTACTGTTCCACTATTGCCCTCCTCACACTAAGCTAAATATGTCCTCTTCTAGATGGACCAGTGCCCTCGTCATGATCCCACATGTCTCTCTTTCTGGTCAGTGTGTCCACTTCCACTTAGTCGGTCCCTGGATCCTCCAGCTTTCTCCTTTCCCTGATTCTGATGTCATCTTAGCTGTTTTCATTAGGCCTTCCTGTCTTCTCTCCTGACGTTCATTTCTGTCCAAGGCAACTGTATGCTCTGTCAAGCTCTTCCAGGGAACACTGTGCTCTACTTTTGGGTCTAGCCTCCTCTGAGAGCCTCCAGAAGACTCTGTCCCCTCACGATGACCTAGGTCTTTATCAGGGCCTCTCATTGCCAGGGCCTGAGAAGAATTCTCTCCTATCTATCTCCTTTGGGACCATAGGCTCAAGGGGCTGTCAATAAAACAGAGACTCTCTCAGTAACACTTAGATGTATTTGAGTTAGTGACTTTGTCTGCAGGAAAGTCCACAAACAAATGGTCATTAGTTAGACAAGAACTCCAAAACAGTTTTGTTTGGGTTTAAGACGGACCAAGCCAGGCTTTCCTTCTTTCCCTTCTCTTCCTCTCCGTCTTCCTTCTTCAGAAGTGAGAACACTCATCAGTTTCAAGGCTTCTCAGTCCACAGCTGAATGCGTCCCTGTCTCATTTCCCTACGCTCAGGTGATTGTGAAAGCCAGGCGTTCTCTTGAGGATTATTGCAATAGGAGTCAGACATGCCCATCCACTGAAAGCAATGTATCAGTGGCTCACTTAGGAGGTGACTGCCAAGGTTCCAGAGGGAAAGATTTAGTGATCGAAAATTTCCCTGTTTCTTCTGCTTAATTATATTATATTACCTCTTCCCCACTTGTTGAATAGATATAATTATCAAAGCATTCTACTATACTGTTATTTTATATGTAAATTATATTGCCATACATAAAATAAGTATAATTTTAAGAAAAAAAGTAGATTGGTGAGAAAGAGCTCTTGAAAGAAAAAAGTTCTGACATGGATGTAAACCTGCAGAGTATTGAGGTGTCTGCTTTAAATGTTTGGTTTGTTTTATTTTCAACATATAGAATCTTCAAGGAAAAACATTAAGTTATTAAAGCAAAGGGGGAAAAATCTGTTTTGAGCATATGGATGGTGCCATGGACATCTTGGAGCCTCTCTTGTGTGTACTCACACACGACTATCATTTGTACAGTTATTTCTGGACATTGACAACACAATGATGGAGGAGTCCTAGCAGTCTTTCTGGGGCCTGAAATCTCTGGGCTGTCTGGCCTCATGGACATCTCTCCTTCTCTTTTGCAGTTATGTCATTTTAATATCTCAAATCTTAATGTTTGCAGCAACATGAGAGGTAATTCATTTCACCTTCAGCAAACACAAAAATCTCCACCCCCTCAAAAAAAAGACATTGATATTTTAACAATTAGCGACCCTTTGGGGTACTACTGCGCTTTGCTCATTTTCAAATTCCCCTGTAGAGGCCTGGCTCGCAGTGCTAAGTGTTGAGGTGGTAGTGCAGTGTAGTGTTCATCTGGGAAGGAGCACACCAACAATTCTCAGACTGCGTAGTTGAAATCTCCAAGTCCACATCTTTGTTCATCACAGGGATACATTTAGCAGAGACTGGAACATAGTTTTTAGTATGAATGTCAGAAAGGTCTAAATCAACGATTACAATAAGACTGTTAGGACAATGTAAAGATCAACCACTTTCATATGCTGGCATATCAGGGTTAGGAGTAATAACATTTTTCTCAGTAATAATTCAAGTCGTTTTCGACCCATCCCTTGCCTAAATAATATAAAACAAGTTAAACCCCTTTTCAACACTTTGAAACACACACACACACACACACACACACACACACACACACACTACATTTTTCAAGACAAAAATGGTTTCACTATGTAGTCATGGTCCTGGTACTCACTGTGTAACTAGTCTAGCCTTGAACTCATAGAGATCTGCCTGCCTTTGCCTCCTGAGGGTACTGCCACCACTCAGCTTGACATATCTTCTTTATAGCTGGATGAATAAAATAATCATGATACTTAGACATAATTTTAATACTATTTTAAAAGTTGAAACATAATTATTTTATATTTTAAAATTTTATTTATGTATGTGCATATGTGTGTGTGTGTGTGTGTGTGTGTGTGTGTGTGTGTGTGTGTTGGGGAGCAAGCATTTGAAGTTTCAGGGGTGAGTTCTGGTCTTCTACCATGTGGGTAGTTCCTGGTTATCAAATGGAGGTCTTCAGGGTTGGAAGCCTGCAGCCATGGAGCCATCCAGTCACCAGGCTTGGGACTGGGTGCCTGCAGCCATGCAACCATATCCCCTGCACCAATATTAAGGTTTTTAACTTTGAAGATACAGATTTTTACATCTGAGAATAAAGAAAAAAAAACCAGAGAATGAATTTGCTCCATCTGGGATTAGTGACCGCCCATCTGAAAGGGCAACTCATGAGTGTTGGTAGGGTAAGTGTAATTACAGCTGCACCGGTCTGGAGATTTTCTGATAGGAATATTCACAGCAAGGAGCTAGCCCAAATAATAAAATAAAAAAGTTTCCAAAATGATGAGAGCTCAAGTTATTGCATCTCCATGGTTACAGAAAATGCAATATTTATACTCTTATTTACCCTTCTATTCAACCAAAAAAATGCATGCTCTTTGCCATGGTAACACCTGCATCATATGTGCATGTGTTGCTTCAGATACTCAGCCAACTGCTCTAAAAACAACAAACACATACCAAGACGTGAGCATCATATGAAACCTCTACTCAACTTACAGTGTTTTGATGGAAAAATACGTCCCGCTGGATCTTGACATCTTTTCTTTCAAGGACGCCTTTCCAATTCCAGTGGCAGAAAACCAGGTGTCTCTGCTGCTTTTTCTGCCCCCAAAGTTACGGTGAGAGTGAAGCATGTGTCATTACAAGTGAATGTGGCAGCAAGTTCAGAGAGACAGGAGGACAGGAGGGAGATGTTCATGATTGAGAAGAAGAGAAAGGTGGTTTCATGGTGACTTACGCCTGAGCCTGTGGTTCAGGGGAGCAAAGGAGACAGGCATCCATATCCCCAGGATGACTCAAAAATGTCTGGGAAGTCTGCTTTCTCCAAGGCTTTTTTCATTGTGTTACGAAAGGGTCAACATCTGTTAGATAAGACAACCATGCTGTCAGACCCAGGAAAGCAGAGCCTTCATTTCCAAGAAGCTGCATGACTTAGGCTCCTGTCACATGATGATGCCTTGTCCAGACCCTGTGAGGACCATATCTATTGGACTCACAAGCCAAGAGAAGAAGGTGTTTGGAAGATGGGTTCTGGTGCGCTGGCTTCAGCATCTGGAGACCCCAGAAAAAGTGAACTCTGAATAGCCGGTAGATGGGGCAGAAGGTACTAAATGGTACGACCTCAGGGGGATTAGCAGATAACATAAGAAGTGTGGATCATTTAGCTTTCTTGTGATACCAGGTTATGAAAAAAAAATTTGGTCTATGGCTTCCCAGGTTGCCAGTTTTCTAATGTACCCTGCTGTTGGCTTGGTGTGAACATTTGGGGTTTGGCTGGGAAGCAAAGGTTCCACTCTGAGTTATAGAATCTTCATGCCCTTGTTCTCCTGGGTTCTACAAACTAGTGTCTTGCCTAGTGCCCATTGCTAGGATGATCGGTGTGTCTGCACAAGAGGGTAAAATGTCATTGTAACCAGCAGTTTCCATAATTATTTGATTTAGGACTTCTCCTTGCTATTTTTCCTTTATTTCTAGTTTAATGGTTGCTATAATTAGTCACCTGTGACCCAGATAATCTTATGGAAAGGTCAAAGAGCCCCTCAGAGGGTAGGGCCATCATGTTCTATTCCCAGCCTGCACTCCTCCCGAGGCACAGGTTCTTCTGGCTACTTAGTCATAATTCCCAGGCAAAGTTCTGTGGAAGTGTTAAACGTGTTCCCAAATCTTGGTGGATCCATGTAGAAAGTTTGACTTTTATTTAAGCCACGTCTGGCAGTTACCTATAGTGCCTTTCTTCTAGGTCTTGATTGACAGACAGAGGCTGCTCAGCATTATATGCAGCAGTGCTGGCGGAAAGCAGAGTTGGAGTGGTCCAGGCTGGCTCTTTCATACTGCAGTCTAGAAGTGACACACACAGCTTCCACACTGAGCTCACTGGCCAAAACCAGCCATGGGCTCTGTTCGTTAGCCAAGAAGCTTGGAAAAGCTGGCAAACTCCCAAGTCATCATCAAGTAGCAAAACCCCTCTTGAATTCATGAGCTCTGGGAATTGATAGCCTTGGGCTTGTGGTTCTGAGAATAAAGGGTTGGGGGAGGTGGAGGCAGTGAAGGGAAAGGAATCCAGTATGAAGTAGTCAAGGTGAAACCTACAGACATCTGCGTTAAAGTCGGAGGAAGAATTTGTGCCACTTCCACTAGGGAGAGCCAGTCTGACAATGGAACAAAGTAGCTAGAGAGCCACATGCCATCCCACCAGTTCAAACAGAGAATGGCTCATGATGGGAAAAGGACACTGCCAGGTGATTCTTGATCATTTTTTTTATTAGATATTTTTATTTATTTACATGTATTGCAAGTCCTCATCTTCCAATGCAAGGCATCCATTGATCTCTTGTCTCAGAGTTCCTCCTACTTGTGTTTCTAGCACCACAGATCTTTGTCAATGTAAACAACATGTTTTTTTTTTTCTGAAGATATGGTATGCTGCATCATCAGACAAATTAGGTAATTCTAGAGATCCCATAGTTCTGGAAGATACTGTACTATATCTAATTATCAAAAACAACCTCCCAAGTTGCCATTGCTGCTGAGGGAATGAGTCATTAAAAGAGGAGTAGTTATAACATCAGAATGGTGAAGGGCTCACACAAAGACGCGGCATGAGGCAGAGGCCAAGAAGATGGGAAACATCAGCCAAGAGCAAAGATCTGTAGCCTTCTATGTTGTCCAAGAGGGGGCCACACTCAACTGTTGGTCCACAGAATGACAAGTGGCAGGCACATCAGCCAGGCTTCTCATAAGATGTTGTCAAATTTTGCTAAAGTACTCGTGTTCTTAGAAATTGAAAGCTGGCTGCAAGCATGAGGGCTTTAAAGCCACAGCACCCAATGAAAATTGGCTGTGGCATGGAGCATGGAGACAGGTGGACCATTTGAGCTCATGAGCCAGCCTGTCTAGCCTAATTGATGAGCTCTGGGTTTGGCAAGAGATCCTGTCACAAAAAATATGGTGGAAACTCACTGAGAAGGATTTCTGGTCTCAATCTATGGATTCCATGTACACGTACACACACATGCATGCCTACGTGTGCACATGAAAATGAGTATGTGCAGATACATGTACACACTCTCCCAGGATAGAGACTACATCTAGTCAGAGTAGCTTTATATGAAGGAGATAAATTCTCATGAGGATTGAGTAGGAAAGATGATGGTGGGTTCCTGTTCATGAAGACATGCATCGCTGCAGCAACCAGCCTTCTCAGAATCATAGAATCATTTGGTCAGATGCCCAGCATTAGTCACACTAAGGACTCTGTTCTTTGATTCTCATGATAGTTCTGCAGTACAGCCAGACCAGGCAGCCATAGAACAACTGCACAAAACAGCAGGTTTTCCTTCCTTTCCTGAAAGATCTATGGTATTTTACCAGGGTAACTGAATCAAGCAAGGGAAGTAACCAGTTCTTTTGCAGACCTGATGCTGTCTCTGAATTGTCACTACTTTCCAGAGACCCAAAGGACTACTATGGTCTAGTCACAAAAGATGGTCAGGTAATCAATGGAAACACTGAGGTGTCTCCCCAGGTGGTCCCAGTGAGTCCCTGAACCCATCTCCCAGTGATCTAATTGGCTCTGGAATGTGTGCTAGAAATGACATTCAGAAGCTGGGAGAATGTCTGCACTAGGGACCCTTTATGACTTTCTAACATATACCCCTCCTAACTCCTGCTCTCCCCAAGATCAAGTACCCCATCTTTGAGCTCTTAAAGCACCATTTACTTATCAAATAATATAGCATTTTATAATTTTCGTGCATTTCCCATATGAGAGAAGCAGGT
Source organism: Montemys delectorum (assembly GCA_019843815.1). NCBI lineage: Eukaryota > Metazoa > Chordata > Mammalia > Rodentia > Muridae > Montemys > Montemys delectorum. The sequence continues at coordinate 22,699 of JADRCD010219580.1, forward strand.
GTGTGGAGTTTATGCTCACATCTCCAGCATCTTGATTAGTGGCTAAGTAGATAATAAATAATAGAAGAATAGTCATCAACATCAGTTGATGGGACTCAGGGACATTGTGACATTGAGCTGACAGTAGCAGAGACAGGCCTTGGACCGGGGTGTCAATTCCAAGTTTAGAATTGCTTTCTACAACTTGATGCCCTTGCCCCACACTGTTGACCTTGGTGGGGGCTTTTGTCTAGATTACTTATAAAACCTAATATAGTGTAGACTCAGGGAAATAGTTGTTTAGGGAACAGCAAAAACAGGACAGGAAAAAACAAGACAGGAAAACCAACCTGTACATGTTTCTTTTGGTGCTAAGGATAGAAGCCAGGGCCTTGGGTTAGCACATGTTGTACCAGTGAGCTATGCCCCTAGACTTTGAATTACTATTTTATTTGTCATGTGTCATTCATGGGCTCTGGAGGGATAACTGTGCCTTCTGTGCACTGAGTATTTTGGAATAGTCTTTGCATCACTTCGGTTTGAGCAAGTATCACTATACTTACAAATGGTGAAGAATTTATGTGTAGATGTCTGTGTGATTTGATAGCATCAGGAGAGAATACTTTATTATTGACAGGCCATATAAAAGAAGTTCTTTTAAAAAAAATTAGGGTCCCAACACTGGGAGTAACTGGGACCAGAGGGAATCAGGCATGCATGAACTCTGCCAGTGCATGGGTTCCTTCAGGTCTGTCTGGGACAGTGCCCTAAGCAGACCTTGGGTGCAAATTAGGTACAACACCCAGAGGAAGCTCCACTATCAAGTGCTCTAACATACCCAGGATCAGAGGTGAGGAGGACACAACATCTGTCCCAACACTGGGAGTAACTGGGGCCAGTGGGACCCAGGCATGTAGGAATTCTGCCAGCTCAGAGGCATAGGTTCCTTTCGGTCTGTCTGGGCCAGTGCCCTGAGCAGACCTTAGGCACAAATTCTGCAGCAAGTCCCATAATGCTCACAGGCAGCTCTACTCCCAGGTTCTCTAACTGGCCCAGGATTCCAGAATCACAGGATCATAGAGACAGTTGACTCTGAGGAGTTCTGACACAACCAGGAGCACAGGAAGGACAGGCCCCAGTCAGATTTAGCTAGGATAGGTAGCACTAGAGATAACCAGATGGCAAAAGGCAAGCATAAGAAAATATGCAGCACAAACAGAGCTTACTTGGCACCATGAGAACCCAATTCTTCCATCATAGCAAGTCCTGGACACACCATCACACCGAAAAAGCAAGATTTAGATCTACAACTTCTCATGATGATGATACAGGATTTAAGAAGTACATAAATAACTCCCTCAAAGAAATACAGAAGAACACAGGTAAACAGCTAGAAGCCCTTTAAGAGGAAACACAAAAATCCCTTAAAGAACTACAGGAAATCACCTACAATTAAATAAGTGAAGGAAATGAACAAAACCATCCAGGATCTAAAAATGGAAATCAAAACAATAAAGAAATCACAAAGGGAGACAATCCTGGATTTAGAAAACCTATGAAAGAGATCAGGAGTCATAGATGGAAGCATCACCAAAAGAATGCAAGAGATAGAAGAGAGAATCTCGGCTGCAGAAGACGCCATAGAAAACATTGACACAATAGTCAAAGAAAATGCAAAAAGCAAAAAGCTCCAAACCCAAAACATCTAGGAAATCCAGGATACAATGAGAAGACCAAATCTAAGGATAATAGGTATAGAAGAGAGTAAAGATTCCCAACTTAAAGGGCCAATAAATATCTTCAACAAAATTATAGAAGAAAACTTCCCTAACCTAAAGAAAGAGATGCCCATGAACATACAAGAAGCCTACAGAACTCTAAATAGAGTGGACCAGAAAAGAAATCCCTCCTGTCACATAATAATCAAAACACCAAATGCACTAAACAAAGAAAGAATTTTAAAAGCAGTAAGGGAAAAAGGTCAAATAACATATAAAGGTAGGCCTATCAGAATTACACCAGACTTCTCACCAGAGACTATGAAAGCTGGAAGATCCTGGGCAGATGTCATATCGACCCTAGGAGAACACAAATGCCAGCCCAGGCTACTATACCCAGCAAAACTCTCAATTACCATAGATGGAGAAACAAGATATTCCATGACAAAACAAAATTTACACAATATCTTTCCACAAATCCAGCCCTACAAAGGATAATAGATGGAAAACACCAACATAAGGAGCAAAACTAAACCCAAGAAGAAGCAAGAAAATAATCTCTCAAACCCATAGAAACATAATTCCACCTCTAACAACAAAAATAACAGGAAGTAACAATTATTTTTCCTTAATTTCTCTTAATATGAAAATTAATATTACCAACATATCTTAATTGATTAAAATTCAAAAATATGAGGAATTAGAAATTTGTTGGCTATCATCCTGTGGTCTCTCTAATTTGGTAATTGGAGAACTAGGTCTAATATTGTACAATCCATATATACTTTCTACTTGTTTGTACATGACAGTGTCTTGTTGTCATGCTTCTCCTATCTCAGCCTCTCTATTAGTAGTACTGTTTATTTGATGTTTTTACACTATACTATGCTTTTCAGAACAGCTTACATATGTCAAAATTATTTATACAGCCAAAAGAAATGTAGACAATTAACTTGGGAGGTGGCTTATAAGAGAACAAGAAAGAGTGAGACTGAATGCTTTGCTTGATGTTTGTAACTATTGTATCAATTTTGAAGAAGAGGACTTTATAAGTTACTCTTTCTCTGAGATGAATGCTTTTCAAAGTCTTCACAGCCAATGAACCAGATTCTTATCCTCACCTAATGTCTGCACCACTCTCCAAGCAGAATCATTGTTCATTGAAACAGTTGGTGAATGACTTCATGGATAGACCATCTTAACACACACACCATTTCTTAAATGAATGTAACTTGTTCCCTGTGGGCCAAGAATGAAGACAATCACTCAAGTCAAATAGCTTTGACCATAGCAGGAAATCTGTATCCAAAAATCATGCCTACGATTCATTCCTTGACATTCCAGAACTGTCAACTCCTTTTTTTTAAAGTTTTATTGCATTATCATGAGAAAAGTTACATGATTTCAATTTATTTGAATTTGTTAACATTTAAAAACATATATATTTTAAACTTTTATTGCATTATGATGAGAAAAGTTATATGATTTCAATTTATCTGAATTTGTTAACATTTAAAAACATTTTAAGTAAATAGAATTATATCATGTTCTTGTTTCCCTTTTGTATCCCCACTCCTCCCAGAGACCCCCCTTCAATACCTACAATATCATTTTTGTCATATTCCTTAAAATTTATAAAATATTATAACAATACAAATAAGTATTATAAAAGTTGTTTGATATAAAACGACAATCAAATTAACAGACTTATGTAGATGCTCATCTATGGCAATAGTGAAAATACATTTTTCTCAATATAAATTTTAAATAACTCCAAATATATTAACTGTATACTTCAAAACTGTATACATCACTACTGGTATTCTCCTAAATGAACATAAATATATAAAGTCTTTTTGTTTGTTTTGTATTTAGTAGAGTTTAAAATCTTGGCTTTTACTGTGGTACAAGCCCAAAATAAGAACAATTGTTAGACATTGGATTTCATTGTAATAAGGCTATACTTCGATGAACCTCACATCACCAAAGGATTTTACCTCCATCGTAGCTAAGCTGAGAGTTGATAGTTCTGCTACACCAAGAAATGAATTGTAGGCTTGATTTTTGGATACAGACTTCCTGCTATGGTCAAAGCTATTTGACTTGAGTGAGTGACTTTATTCTCAGACCACAGAGAACAGGTTACATTAATTTAAGAAATAGTGTGTGTATTAAGATGGTCCATCCATAAAGTCATTCACCAACTGTTTCAATGAACAATGGTTCTGCTTGGAGGATGACACAGACATTGGATGAGGGTAAGAATCTGGTTCATTAGCTGTGATAATTTGGAAAAGCATTCATCTCAGAGAAAGAGTAACTTGTAAAGTCCTCTTCTTCAAACTTGATACAAAAGTTACAAACGTCAGGCAAAGCATTCAGTTTCACTCTTTGTTGTTCTCTTACAAGCCCCTTCCCAATTTAATTGTCTATTTTTCTTTTGGGTATATAAATACTTTTGAAATATATAAGCTGTTCTGAAAACCATAGTATAGTGTAAAGACATGAACTAAATAATGCTACTAATTCAGAGGCTGAAATAGGAGAAGCAAGATTTCAAGACCCTTATGTTGTATACAGCAAGACACTGTCACAAACAAACAAGCTGAAAGTGTATATAGATTGTACAATGTTGGACCTATTTCTCCAATTACCAAATTAGAGAGACCATTGGATGACAATCAACAAATTTCTAATTCCTCATATTAGATTTCTATCGATTAGGATATGTTGGTAATATTAATTTGATATTAATATATTAAGAAAAAGTAATTGTCACATTCCTGTTGTTTTTGTTGTAAGAGGTGGAATTAGGTTTGTGTGGATTTGTTGAAAGATTACCTTCTTGCTTCTTCTAGGGTATAGTTTTGCTCCTTATGTTGATGTTTTCCATCTATTATCCTTTGTAGGGCTGGATTTGTGGAAAGATATTGTGTAAATTTTGTTTTGTCATGGAATATCTTGTTTTCTCCATCTATGGTAATTGAAAGTTTTGTTGGGTATAGTAGCCTGGGCTGGCATTTGTGTTCTTGTAGGGTCTGTATGACATCTGCCCAGGATCTTCTAGCTTTCATAGTTTCTGGTGAGAAGTCTGGTGTAATTCTGATAGGCCTGCCTTTATATGTTACTTGCCTTTTTTCCCTTATTGCTTTTAGTATTCTTTCTTTGTTTTGTGCATTTGGTGTTTTGATTATTATGTGTCAGGAGGAATTTCTTTTCTGGTCCAGTCTATTTGG
>JADRCD010219580.1:28031-48438 GCA_019843815.1 Montemys delectorum
GGCTGGCATTTGTGTTCTTGTAGGGTCTGTATGACATCTGCCCAGGATCTTCTAGCTTTCATAGTTTCTGGTGAGAAGTCTGGTGTAATTCTGATAGGCCTGCCTTTATATGTTACTTGCCTTTTTTCCCTTATTGCTTTTAGTATTCTTTCTTTGTTTTGTGCATTTGGTGTTTTGATTATTATGTGTCAGGAGGAATTTCTTTTCTGGTCCAGTCTATTTGGAGTTATATAGGCTTCTTGTATGTTCATGGGCATCACTTTCTTTAGGTTAGGGGAGTTTTCGTCTATAATTTTGTTGAAGATATTTACTGGCTGAATAAGTTGGAAATCTTCACTCTCTTCTATACCTATTATCCTTAGGTTTGGTCTTCTCATTGTATCCTGGATTTCCTGGATGTTTTGGGTTTGGAGGTTTTTGCTTTTTGCATTTTCTTTGACTGTTGTGTCAATGTTTTCTATGGTGTCTTCTGCATCTGAGATTCTCTCTTCTATCTCTTGTATTCTGTTGGACACCAGCCCAGAGAGACCAGAAGGAACCTGAGCCACTCTGATGGTGGAGTTCTGGTGTGCCTGGTCCTGCTGGTCCCAGTTACTCCAGGTGTTGGGGCAGATGTCCTCCTTGCCTCTGATCCTGAGAGTTTCAGAGTGCCTTGGAGAGGAGTTTCCTCTGGGTATTGTGGGACTGGCTGCAGAGCTTGCCCCAAGGTTTGCTCAGGACACCCGCCTCTGATCCTGAGAGTGTCAGAGCATCTGGGACTGGAGCTTCCTCTGAGTGTTGTGGGACTGGCTGCAGAGCTTGCCCCAAGGTCTGCTCAGGACACTAGCCCAGAGAGACCAGAAGGAACCTGAGCCACTCTGCTGGCAGAGTTTCTGTGTGCCTGGTCCCACTGGTCTCAGTTACTCCCGGTGTTGGGACAGATGTTGTGTCCTCCTCATCTCTGATCCTGAGAGTGTTAGAGAGCCTGGGAGTAGAGCTTCCTCTGGTTGTTGTGGGACTGGCTGCAGAGCTTGTGCCCAAGGTCTGCTCAGGACACCAGCCCAGAGAGATCGAACTGTCAACTCTTAGCTTAGCTATTATGGAAGTAAAATCCTTTGGTGATGTGAGGTTCATTGAAGTATAGTCTTATTACAATGAACTCCAATGTCTAAAAATTGTTATTTTAGGCTTGTACCATAGTAAGAGCCAAGGTTTTAAGCTTTACAAAAAACAAAACAAAACAAAGAAAAAACAAAACGTGTTTATCTATTTGTGTTCATTTAAAAAAATCTAGTAGCGATGTATTATTTTAACATATACAGTTAATATATTTGGAGTTACTTAAAATTTATATTGAGAAAAACATATGTATTTTCAGTATTGCTGTAGACAAGCATCTACATACAACTTTTCAATTGATTGTTGCTTTATATTCAACAATGTTTATAATGCTCATTTTTATTGTTACAATATTTTATAAACTTTAAAGAATATGACAAAATAAATAAAAGAAAGGTATTGCAGATATTGAAGGTGTGTCTCTGGGAGGAGCTGGTGTACAAAAGGGAAAGAAAAATGTAATGTAATTCTATTTACTTAAAATATGTTTTTAAATGTTAACAATTTCAGATAAATTAAAATTATGTATCTTTTCTCATCATAATGTAATAAAACTTAAATCAATAAAAAAGAAAAGAAAAAGTCAAACAAAAATAATTAGAAGAAAAAAATTCAGATGAAATTTGAAAAGCAAACTTGACAAGAACACAGGCAAGAAGTATCAATCACCTGGGGGAAAGGGCAGCTATTGTCTGTTCTTCTCTTGTGGGAAACATCACACCAGGATGGTTGTTATTAATGAAGGCACTTGCTAGGGCTTGGTTGGAATCCTGCTCCTTGGGAGAGCACTTGCTATGTGCTAATCTCATGTAGCCATCAGTTTTCTTTACAGTGGAAGAAAATCCAGAGTGAAAAGCATAAAACTTTAGCATCTTTCCTGACTGAACTTGGGTGTTGTGCAACTTGGGCTGAGGTTTTTATTCTTCCTTCTAAGAGTGTGCCAACACATGCCTCGACAGTTCAGAGAGTGGAATAATGCCTTTTGTGAGATAGTGGTAAATAGGAATGAGCAGTACAGTTGATTCCTCCTCCATCTTCTCACTGAAGCTCCAGTCCAACCCCTTCTCTTCTCACATGTTAACCAGACCAGTAAACTGCTCTGTTTCAGTGTCACAGAGATGGGCTGAGTTAAGCTGTTAGGCTTCTTGGCCTCTTGAGCCTGGGAACTAATTTTTTTAACAGTATTGACACTACTCTATACCCATAGTAAGCTGTGCCTTATTTATAGAATAAAGAGAAATTGATTGTCCCATTCCAAAGCATCACCACACAAAGCCTAGAAGATGATGTGCGCTTGGACCTCACACTGTGTTCTTTCATGGATGCTTGCACAGAGCACAGTTATGCAAGAATTGTCAGCTCGTGGAGCCAGCTAGGAATTGCAGAGAGTGAAATAGAATGTGAGACTAGCTGACATTCATAACGAAACAGGGTTCTGTGACTTGAACTGACCTGGACCTCACAGAAAATCAGTTCTAACTTCTCATTGTCACTTTCTGTCATTTCCTCTCTGATTTCCTTCTATAGATGTGGTAACAAGCCCAGACAGGCCAAGAGACTTGCTAACACTGCACCAGTCAACTGGCAGCAGATTTTTGGGCATGTGCTTGATCTTCTTCAACTGCTCATTGTACTGCGCCTCCATGCTCACTCCCAGGCATTGGTTCTAAAACACTCAGGGACCACTGTGATAATTTGATGGAAGTTCTCTGTAGTTTATGCAGTCTCTGAATTTGGACTACGATGTCCAGGGTGGATAAACACAAGTATTGGAAGGTGGCCTTGCATCTGCTGGTCTATTTGCTTGTAGATGGCAGGGAGACCTTACTGCCCATCAGTAAGTTGAAATAGAACTCAACTTAGGATTTTTCTACTGAAGTTGGAATAAAAACAAACTCCCTGAGAAGGCATTCAAGACCAGCAAGTATGGTCTGGCCCCTGCCTACCCTTATCTCATTTCTCCCCTTACTTCATTTGTTACATTCCGGCTCACTGCCCATATTTTTATTGTATAACATGCTCCAAATTTTACCATCTCCTGTCATTTGCTCTTGTGCCTTCTTTAACTGGACAATATCCTTACTGTTACTCATGTCTTAATAAATTATCCTGTCTTACACCTTTATCACCTGAGCCAGCACACACTCTTCAGTCTCTACAATCAGTTCTGGAGCAATAATCTCTACTGGGATGTATTAGTTGGGGTTCTCTAACAGAACAGAACTGATGATGTCTCTCTCTCTCTCCCTCCCTCCTTCCTCCCCTCTCCCTCTCTTTCTCTTCCTCCCTCCCTCTCTGTTTTGTGTGTGTGTGTGTGTGTGTGTGTGTGTGTGTGTGTTAAGTTTATTAGAATGGCTTATAGGCTGTGGCCTGAGTAGTCTACTGATGACTGTGTTACGATAGGGATCACCAAGAATCCAGCAGTTCTTCAGTCCACGAGGCTGGATGTCTCAGCAGTCCCCATCTGGTGCTGGAGTCCTGGAAGGTTCCTGGAGAGTTACTGCTCTTTAGTTCACCTGGGAATTCTGAAGAGGTTAATTGTAATACCATGAAGGAAAAGCCTCAGCAGCACTTGATACATGAACTTGATAGCAAGGATGAGGGCAAGCAGGCAGGCAAAGAAAAGTTTCCTTTTTCTGGTTTTTTTTTTTTTTTTTTTTTTTTTTTTTTTTTTTTGTGGACTGCCACCAGAAGATATGGCTCAGAGTTAGAGCCGGCGCTCCTGCTTCAAATTATTGGACTCACAAAATCCCCCCAAAGGCGTGCCCAGCAGCTTGGGTTTTATGTAGTCCAGATGTAGTCAATTGACAGCTGTGATTTGCCACTACACTGGGTGAGTTCTATATTTGTTCCTATTTATCACCTGCTTTATTTTGCTACCAATAAGCTGGCTGAGGGCCATTTGTTCTACTCAGGACATCATAAGTAGGTGAGAGCAGGTCTTTTAGTTTTGGCAGTGGTGAGCTCTTGAGTGCCAAAGTCTTAGGATGGATATTGCAGATATACATCTAGAGGTTTATGGATCCAGGGTCTAGAAGCCAGAGCCTTGAAGCACTAGTGCTCAACTTCTGAGTGCTTGGTGCATCTTTTCCACCACAAAGGTAGTTTTCTTCTGTCATCATGAAGCTACCACTCCATTCAGAGACACAGAAGTTCTTTGATAACCAGGTTCTGTTCCAACCTCAGTAGTTGTTCCAATTTCAGCAAGATTACCATGGCCAGAATCTCGCATTATGTTTACTTATTGTATTACTCTCTTTTGGTCTGCAGTGGATCACCATCATGTCCTTGGCTCTCATAACCTTGAGTTTTCTAAAAATTAAAGACGGCATAGTTGATAGAATGTGTATCGGGTTGATAGAATGTCTATTAGTTTAGCTCTGTCTAGTGTTCCATATATATGCATATGTAAATGTATATGTATATACACATATATACAATTTATATATATATATACATATGCATATATGCATAATTAAGGAACATTAGGCAAAACTAAACTGATAGACATTCCATCAACTGTGTGGTCTTTAATTTATATATGTATATAAACATGTACATATATAAAAAGTATATGTATGTATATATATGTACATATACACACACACACACAGATATATATACTTTTATGGTAAGTCTACAAAAGTAGAGTCATTCTGTGTGAAGGAGCTAGAGAAGAAAAGAACCTGATGAGGAGTATCCTAGTGCTCTGTCTGCATAAGGAGTCATATATTAAGAGGATACACATATTATACATATAAAATCTACAGGAATATCACAGAGGTGGTCATAACACAAAGGTGTTCTTTACAACACATCTGTTGACATGTAATTTTAAATCATTCTGTGATTGACAGTGTTTTCTTTGCCAAGCTTTTCCATTGTCAAGTTTTTCTTTATTATTTCTAGTAAATATATTGTCTGGGGGAAATAACTTCAAAACTATAAAAATACACTGTTCCTTGGGGAACACTCATTCTTCATGAATTTGTGTCTGTATGAACTGAGTTTCTGATTTGATGGAGTAAGACATGATATTTAAAATTACTTTGATGTTGAAAAATTTCCCTAATTTGGGCTGTGGGACTCTACCCTGACTGCTCTGTGTCCTTGTCATGTGTCCCCACTGTTTGCTTATTTCCGTGTCTTCTAGCATGACCAGGTGTTACAGGCCTATCTCAAACATCCCCTAATCTAGTCTTACAGTCTTTGAAGAGTCTCTGTCTTATAGTGGAACATAGTACTTAGAACTCGGTATCTAAATGTGCTCTTTTTTACCTAGTGGTATGCCTGACTGAAGGCTCTCTTGGTGGATAGAGCTAGGAAATTATATATATAATTATAATTTCCACCCTACATGTGAACTCCATTTTCCCTCAGCCTGACGGCTGACTCTGCAGGATGGGCTGCTCCCATGCATGAAAAAGTCTCTCATCCCGCTTGATGTACTTTACTTTTTATTTCAGCAATGATTCTTTTGTTTCTAATCTAGAGTTCATGATATCTTTTGAGTCCTTAAAAATTCCAAGTATAAATCGAGTTGAATGAAGATTCACTCAAGATTTACCAAAAAGCTTTGGTTTAAATGGGGCTGGGGCTTGAATCCATGGCCTTAGTTCTTGTGTGGGTGCAGGTACACATGTTGTATAGTGTACATATGCACGTCAGAGGACAGCTATTAGTTGTGGCCTTGGCATTTCCATATTGTGTGAGACAGGGTCTCTCTATTGGTATGTATGTCCAACAGGCTGGCTTGTGAGCTCCTAGAGACCCTCCTGCCTCTGCCTCCACGTCCTTCTAGATGTGCACCGAGATGACAGATCCATTTGCTGCTGCCTCCAGCTCTCACATCGGCTCTGTGAACGGAACTTGGTGTCCTCAGGCTTAGTGCTGAGCCATCTCCTCAGCCATTTTTTAATTTTAATGGCGCTGATCTTTTATTTATATGAGCATCCTAATGTGACAATTATTATTACTAGAAATTTTTCTACACATTTTATTTTGTCTAGAGTGAATGTCTATTCAAGCTCGTGGTCTACAGCTTTTGGCATTAGAAGTCTGGTATTTTGTACTTTCAGGTCGTGGGTTTAAGTGGGAGATTTTGCTTTGTTTTCTGTCTTTTTACCCAACTCTTCTTAATTTCTTTGTACCATTTTTCCTTCCTTTTTGAGCATCCATGCTGTAACATTGAGATCTGATAGTCAATTGAATTTGACAGGAGGATCTGCTTCTTAAAGTGCATCCTCTTGGTGTGTGATTTTTTATGAAGATATGATACTCCCCATTAGGCCAGTAACCCTTTCTTCTCTAGCTCCTTCACATCAAGATGACTCTACTTTTATGGATTTACCAGTTACCACTATGGGAACTGTTAGACACATGAAGGGCTATTAGTTCTTATTTCTTGACTTCGGGCAGCCTTTGCTCTTCACACTAGGGTTCAGATCACCTCTAGCACCAATCTTGGTTTTTAATTGTTTTGAACATATTTTGAGCATGGATATATCCCCTGGCTTTACCCCTTTCTATCTTGTCGATGATATAGAAGAAATTAGAGTGGTTTATTACACTGAGAAGTCCCTCTGTTCAGGTGGTGTTGTGATAAATAATTGTCCCTATATTTTCTACCTCATTTCCTCCACCTTTCCTAGAGAAGGTGTCATGAGGATCACAGGTCTGTATGTCAGAGTCGTAACAAGCAACCTAAAGTTGCTTCCTTCAACGTTTGACTTTTGATTTTTTTTAAAAAGATATTGTTTTCTTAAAAAGGCTTCTAATACAATACAAAAAAGCTTGGAGTTCCTCACAAGTCTCTTGTTTTTATTATGGATCTTTTAAAATCTGTAGAGCAGTTTAAAAACAGAACATCAAGAGGCAGGACACACATTTAATCCCAGCATTCCAGAGGAGCAGGCAGGAACATTTCTGTGAGTTCCAGGCCAGCCTCATCTACACAGAGTTCTCCAGGATAGACAGGAGGCTACCTAGTAAGATCCTGTATGAAAAATCCAAACAACCCCAAACCAAAGCCAAACAAACACGAAAAACAACCACAAACCAAAGATGGTCACAAAATCCCTGAGCATTAAAAAAAAAAAAATCCCACTTATCTTGCCTCTCTAGAAAGGGAGGCAGGAATGATGAGCCCTCTGTATCTACAAGGAGGAATTCTGTGAGTGCTAAAAGAATCGGGGAAAAGAGTTGGCTTTGCCCTTGTCTTTAATGTCTCTGCTTAACAAGTCTGGGGACAAGTACCTGTGAAATGAGATCATTATCTCTACCAGAGTATACCAATAAGCTCTAAATGTACCCTCCTACTCTTGTTACTCCCTTCACAACATTCAATACAAGGCTTAGCCTCATGTCAAAATTTAATCATAGTCAGAGCCCACGTGACAGTTTCTCAGTCCACACTGCCTATATGGCCATATAGAATCTAAGCATGCAAGAGGATATTCAGTCTAGGTTTAGGAACTCCACGCTGTGTCGTTCACAATGCATTTCTCAGATGGTATCTGTAGTGGCTATTCTTGGTTGTCAACTTGACTACGTCTGAAATGAATTACAATCCAGAATTAGAAGGCTCACCTGTGGCCCTAATCTGGAGGCTGAGAGATACAGGTTTCTGACCTGAATCTTGGCATGGAGACCTTGAGGAATAGTGGCTACGAATCCCACAGGATTAACATAGAAAGCTCTATGAGCTCAAGGTCATCTGGGGTTAAAGGTGTGGTGGCACACACCTTTAACCTGGGCCACAGTTTTTGCTGGAGACGTATATAAGGACATTGAAAGAAGGAAGGCTCTCTCTGCTTCGCCTGCTTGCCTTGTGAGACTGAGCAATTGCTGGATCCTTGGACTTCCATTCACAGCTGCTGCCGTGACTGTTGTTGGGAGTTGATTGTTGAGAGTTGGACTACAAACTGTAAGTCATCAATAAATCCCTTTACTACATAGAGACTAAGTTCTGTGACTCTAGAGAACCCTAACTAAGACAGTATCCGTGTGGTTAAGTGATGGGCAGTTGCACAACAGTGTCATTAGTGTGAGAACAGTGCCGTAGTAGGTATAGAGGGATCATTAACCTTGTGTAACTGTGTACCTTTTGGCAATCATCAGCTCTATTTACCCTCAGGCCGTACGGACCATCATACTTTCTGCTTATGACTTTGATTATTTCCGATTAAGCATTTTCCCCTTTATAGAGAACGATACCATGTTAGCTGCGTTCTAGACTCAACCCAAGGGTTACATTCTTTACATCTTTCAGGGAAGAGATAAGTGTGTCAACAGCTTTTGGTACCATATTTTTAAAAAAGTACAAGAAAATGCCTGTTTGTCTTACACAGCAAGTAAGTTAAACACCCACCACTGCCCTGAAAATTCACTTAAGGTTTCACATGTTTCCCCAACACTCACTGTTAGCATCCAGAGGCTATAGTGACTCATGGGCGTGTCTCAAAGACCTGTTGCCGAGCAACAGGCCACCATATTCCCAGAATCCATTGGAATCACCTTTACGCAGCTGTACACGTCAGCGATGATATAAATAGGAGGAGCATTCCTCTCTCTCTCTCTCTCCTCTCTCCCTCTCTTTCCGCGCTACTGCCCCCTCTCCTTCTCTTAATTAAACCTCTTGCATGGAACTGTTTGGACCCAAAGTGTGGTGCTTTCTGACGAGAACAGGGCGGCCGTTCCTAACACTCACAAATAGCAAAGGGTAAACCCGATCTTAGCACACAATCAGTAAGTTTGTAAATACAAGTCATATATGAGCATTAAAACATGTGTGCATAAGAGTCTCTGAACAATGAAGCCCCATTCCCCTCTCACCCTGGCGGCTCTCATTTAGCTCTATGTGATGGGCTCCTCTATCCTGCTAGCCTTTTTTTTCTGGCCAGGCACACACAGGTAACTGAAATATCACAAGTTACAGATGAGCAGGATCAAAATTTGTGAGCTTAGTCTATATGCTTATTGCACACAGGTGGAAATGTGTTTTTGAGAGCTGTTGGACACTCAATTTTCCTCACGCATTGAAAGGATGGAAACATGTGCTAAACAACTCTGAGGCAACCCACTATAAAAACTCATAACATTCAATAGCTCTTAAATTTTTATAATGGCCCTTTTACCTTTGGTGGTCTTGTTATTAACCTTCAGGAAGAGTACTTTGGGATTCTGTCCTAAGGTGAAGCATGACGTAATACTACCTTATGATTTCTTAAATTAGTTAATAATACCTGGGAGGTGTCTTTGCCCCCCTCCACCCATTAAACAGCATTTCTTTGTCTCTTCGCTTACATTAAGTGTGTTTAAGATGACAAAAACGGTTCTGGGAGGAATAAGAAAATGTAGTGGCGTGAGATTTAAGAAGGCTCTTACTGAATGTCAGATCCACCTTCAAGCTGATGGCAGGAACTGAGGGGGTGGTTGAGTCTGGCCCATGAGATGTGATACTCAGTGGAACTCCAGCCACTAGAGAGAAAGCTGCAAGCATACGTGTGAAATCAATTGCAAAACCTGTGCCAGAATGAAGACAAGTAGTGGGCTTAGGAGGCTTTCAAAATAAATGGCTTAAGTAAAGTGCCATGCTTTTAAATGCTTCACTAAATTAATTACAAGTCCCAATTCCTCATTTACCTGGGGCTGCCCTTTCTTTTTAGCTTGCTGCTTCAGAATGTTGGTCCTGGTGTTAGATCTCTTCCTAGTGGTGTAATTTTGAATGAATTATACATCTTGGTGGTTTGTCATCTGGTGAATCAGGATAATAAAAGTATATATTTTGAAATAGTGTTATATTCATTAAGTGAAATAATTATTGTGAAGCATACAAAGAACATGATCCTTAGATTGAGTATTACTAATTTATGTATGCTTTTTCTGCACATATTAGAAAGATCAATTTTTAGTTGACACAATAATTGCACGTGTTTATTATGTGTTATGCTATGAAATAATCAAATTAGGATAACTAACACTTGCTGCTCTTAGCCACTTACCATTCTTTTATGTGGGGGAAATTTTGAGCTCCGTTTCATAAGCAGTGCTTTCTGTAATACGTAATGAGTCACTAGCTATAGCCGGTGGTGTGTGCCACAGATGATTAGTATTTATTTATCCAATGTAACTGATTTTATACCTGTGATGGTTCATTTGAATTGTCCATTTGATGAGATCTAGAACCCTCTGGGAGATGGGCCTCTGGGCAAGCTTATGGAGGCTGATATTGATTAGGTTAACGGAAGAAGTAAGACTCACCCACTGTGGGTGCCACCATTCCTTAGGCTGAGATACTAGACTATGTGAAAAGGATAAAGTGAACTGAACATAAGCTTTCATTGCTTTTTGTTTTTTGATTACAGGTGCAACATGACCTGGAGCTCTTGTTGTTGTGATTTTTCCTTTCACAATGGACTATACATATGACTTAAAAAAACTCTTTTCTCTCTTCCATTGCTTCTGTCAGAATATTTTAATCACACCAACAGGAAAAGCAACTAAGACAGTAGCCAGTAGCTATTGTTTTACTTTCCACTATCCCTTCGTTCTCTCTATTCTTCTTATCCTCTATAGACAACTATTCTACTTTCACACCAGTAAAACTAGACTTTTAGCTTCCACATATAAGTGAGAATATATAATATTTGTGCATATTTCACTTCACCATAGGTCACCTAGCCCTATAAGGTATTTCTTCTCTAAAGTAAATAATGTTATACATTTCTAAGTGTTGCACATGAAATATCGTCTTTTGAATTAGGCAGAGCAAATTTTCTTATTAGCTTGAGTTAGTCAGGATAGTATATGGTAATAGTCCTCATAAAACACGAGGGGTTTAAGTAAGCCAATGCCTTTTTATTATTCCTGAAATAATCCATGAAAGGCATTTTGGGCTAGTGGATAGCTGTCTTTAAGAGGATGATCTTGGAATTTTTGGTTTTACCATCTTCTGTGTGTAAACATCTAGGTCTCCTTTATGACTCACAGGTAGCTGATGAGAATAGAAAAAAGGACACTCAACCCCTCCTTGGCCTGGAAATGGCACACATCACTTCTTCCTGTATTCTTTTAGCTAGGAATGGCAGACTCATTGCTATTCCTAGGGATAAGGAACACATATTGTGTGGCCATGAAGAGTAGATTCACGGTAAGCAGCTAGCACGGTCTACCACACGGGTATTTAACAGAATAAAACCAAGCAAGCTCCAGGGAAGCAAAAGTGACTTGCCTCATGTGAATGAGGTATTTGTAGCCATTCTCCAACATGCTGGGATACAATAAAATTAGCTAGAACTGCAATCGGGGTTGCTGAAGAGGGTTATTGTCTGATGTAGCTTAGATAATGGCTCCTGGAGTTTCCATGTTGGTGACTTAATATCTAAAGTCTTCTTTGAGATGGAGTCTTTGGGAAGTGCACTGATTACTTTTCTGTCGCTCTGATAAAGTGTCATGCATAGGGCTTACGTTGGCTATGGTTCCAGAGAGAGAGAGAGAGAGAGAGAGAGAGAGAGAGAGAGAGAGAGAGAGAGAGAGACCAACAGTAGCAGGGGAGGGATAGCAGCAGGAACAGGAAACTGAGAGATCACGTCTCAACTGTACGCAGGAAGCAGAGATTACTGGAAATGCTGAGCTTTATACAATTGTAAATCCTGCCCCCAGTGATGCCCTTTCTCCACCAATGCTCCCCATTCTAAAGTTTCTGCGAGTTTCCCAAACAGCACCACTCACTGGGGACTAAGTGTTCAAGGAAGGACAGTTTCATTCAAACTACAACAGAGGAGGAAAGGGATCTAAATTGAATGAGGTTGAACACCTCCCTCTGGAATAGAATTAATGGCTTAATAAGACAAGGAGGGGGAACTCCAACTAAAAGCCTTGCTCTGTCTTGCACATGGTGCCTTCTGACGTCAAGAAGGCCCTTGCCAAGAGCTAACACTATGCCTTTGAACTTACCAGTCTCCAGAACTGTAAGTTAAACAAACTTCTGCTTTTTAAGTAAATTATCTAGTCTATGATGTTTAGTTATAGTATTGGAAAATGAACCAACCTTGACATTTGACCTTTGGGTGTCCTCATGCAAGTTCTTTCTGGATTATCTCTGGGCTTTGTTTTGCCCTGGAATTTAGCTTCCATTTTGGTTTCTTGTCCCCTTTTGGAGCTACCTAGTGGGTCACCAGGCCTAGCTAGAGGAGTTTGACTCTCCACTGACAGAACAATAGCACCCCGCTAGCTGCAGTGGCTGCAGGCATCCTGGCTGTGGTCCCAAGGAGAAAACCTTGAATCAATTTGTCTCCTGGAGGCTGAGCAGTTGGCTGCCTGCCCTTCACAACTTGTTAAAATGAACACTTACCCTCTGGGGGGTGAAGCCAGAGCTGGGGGGTGATTCTTGCCCTGTGATCCTGGTTTGGGGCGATGTCAGAGTCACAGTTTTGGCGTGGAAAACAATAATGCAGACTCTTCTTCTCTTTCTTCTTACCTGAAATGTTTCAAAAGTCACATTTGAAATTTGCTGGAATTTTTCCTAGGTTCCTTTTTTTTCTTCCAGCTCAAAAATCTCCCAAAGTTGTTCCCCTGGGATGAAAGCCTCCCAAGTCCGTGGCTCCTTCTCTTTCCTGAGGGGTGATTAATACCCAGGTCACATAAGCTTCAGACCCGCCATGGAAGGGGCTCTCTTTCCTCCCTGGCCCATGGCCGATGGGACCAGCCAACAAGTTTTGTTTTACTTGACATGAAAGCTGGTTGAAGTGAAGCAGGGGACAGGTTTTTGTTTCTTTAATAAATAAAGGTAGGGACCCTGTACATGAATAAAAGTAAAAAAGTCACTCCCTTGAGGTTTTTAGGCATCCAAAAATAGTCCCAAGCCTCGCCAAGGCCGATGCAGCCAGAATTTCCATGGAAAGGTCGGTGGTAAGGAAGAGACAGTGCCAGCGGGTGTACAAACACACTGCCGTCCTCTCTCTCTTCCCCCCCTTCCTGTCTTAGTTGCTGGAGTTTAGAAAACAGGTTTCTGAAATTGAGTTCATTTTCTGGTTCGAGATAAAAATCAATGGCAGTGGTAGTAGTAAGATTTATTTCTCGTGGATTTGAACTTGTGGGGCTGCAGGGGGCTGGGGAAAGGGTTCACCTGCCACAATGGAGTGAATGGGAACGTGGGGAAGGGCAATGTGTCCCTATCAGCCAGTAAAGCCATGTTAGGAAAGAGAAAGGGCAGGAAACTGATAGGGAACATGAATGTTCTCTAAGTCTTTATAACTTCATTTTGTGTGGATGAGTTCATGTTTGTGCACAGCTGTGTGCAGGTACAAAAGCACATCTGAGTGTGTACCTGTGGAGGCCAAAGGTGGATGTCAGGTGTCTTCAATTGCTCTTCATCCCATTACTGTTATCACTAGCAGCAGTATTTATCTTTGAATCTGCAGCTTGCTGCTATTGGGTTGCTGGCTGGTCCCCAGGTCCTCAGATCTCCATTTATCCATACTGAGTGCTGTGGGTGCTGGGGATCTAAACTCAGACCATGGTGTTTGCATGAAGCATTCATCGACGACCAAGCCATCTTCCCCGTCCCCAAAGTCCATTTTGAAGCAGCTCTTTGATCTGAGTGATATATCGTGGCAAAGATGATGTGGGTGGAGTCTTTCTTGCTGAACATCACTGGCTCTGAGGGCTGGCAGAACAGCTAAGGAGTTCACCTTGCACATCTGCAACCATGGCCGGCTTGCTTCCTGGGGAGCTGAGCTGTTTCAAGTCTATCTAGGCCAGTTTACAGAGTCCTGGGCTTGGGCGAATCTAATAGAAACAGGAGATAAACAAAACAACAAACTCAAAAATTACATTGGCCAGGGTGGGTTGTTCTCTCTGAAGTTTCTACCCCTTGAACAAAACTGGAAAGATCAAAGCTTCAGGAGAGCGGATTTTAAAAGTAAGTTTGTTTTTGTTGTGGTAGATGGTAGTAAAAGCCTTCAGTTTTTACTGAATTCAGCCCTGCTCGGGATGGAGTAACAATTATTTTAAAATATCTTTTTTTATATGAAGGAAACTGTTCTTTAAATTCAGGGGACGTTCCTAGAGGCCAAATGAGAAAACACCCAAGTACATGCTCACTGAGCAAAGGAGCAAGAGACATGGGCCAGAGAGATGATCCGCTGGTAAAAAGCTCTTGCCGTGCAAGCTGGAGTTCAGTCTATGGAACCCCCTGTGGAAGGAAAAGAACTGACGGCTGAGAGCTCTTTTTAGATATCTACAAGCATGCTGGTTCACCCGCAGTAACAATGAGAAGTCCATCAGAAATTCAAGAGACATGGAAGCAAAGCCTTATTCCTGCCATGTCTAGATAAACTTGATTTTTCTCAGGTGTCCTAAAGATTAACTCAGATCATGAGGGTGGCTTGATGTTTGTGGCTGATTGTGTCTACTGCCTATCAGAAGCTTACCAATATGTCTCAGTGTGGAAAACAGGAAAAGTAGAGGGGAGTTACTGAACATCTTATCTTTACTTACACTATTCTCTGGATCAAATAATTGCTACAGTCTCGAACATCTGAGGAATTTATGTGTGGTTGAGGGGTTGCAGTGGATGCTCTTCAGTCTTTGTGACAGCCCAGCCGTTGACTTAGGACCTTCAGGCAGAAATGCTAATTTGGAGAAACAGACACTGGGACTCCAGCCTTTGTTCAGGAATTCTGCAGCCCTACTTGGGAAGGCACTCAAGTTTACAAGTAGAAGACACCAAAGTATGTCAGCTTAGTTCCTTGAGTGACGCTGGCCAGACGGTAGCAAAGCCCATCTGCAGTAAAAAATAATGTCAGCCATGTTTTCCTCCCAGAGTTTTCAGGGAAACCACTTTTTTTTTTTTTAACAAAGTCTCATGGGCTGTTAAAAATTTCAAACAAAACTGTAATCACTGTAGTTCAAATTGTTTTTCTTAAAGCCGAGAAAGCTCAAACAGTGCAAAGGCAAATTCTCCAAGGGCCACATTGCACGTGTTTACCCTGCATGCATAGATTCTGCAAAAAATAGCATTTTTTTCACGTTTCTAGTGATGGACATCTTCCCTTTTTCACCCATAGCTGCATACATACTAAAAGATCTGGTCCCCGTGTTGTGTGTTTTCAGATATTTGGCTTGCTGGAGGAATAGTGTTGCTCAAGAGACGTTTATCTGATGAAAGAAATATCTTACTATGTGGGCTCAAGAAGTCAAGTCTTCTTGTGGATTCTTGTCTCTGTGATAGGAAAACATCTGGGGGAATGAAGAAAATGACTTTATAGAAGAGATTGTATTTCACAGGACTTCATATTTTCAGACATTAGTGCACGTGGGCGATGCATCTGTTGAACACAGCAATGCTTCACTCTCTCTGATTATACCCTTGCTGTCTAACTTTGGGTCACAGGAATACCAACTCATCTTTCCTGTGAGCTGTCTTTTCATGACGAAATCGTCTGCCCTTGTGTTACCCTGCCACAATCTGCCTTCTTTCTGAAAGAGGCTCACATCTTTGCTGTGTCCTTAGAAGAAAGTCTCTCCCTTCCTTGGTGACCATCTCTCTTGCTCTTAAACTGCTCTGCTTGTGTCATTTATGAGCAGAACCACCAATAGTTGTCTGCCTTGGAATTTACTTCACTATACAGAGAAGAATTTGAGCTGAGAAGAGACATCCTTTCTTTGAACATGAATACAACTACCTCCTGTTGCTACGGGTTGGGTGTGGCTTTAGAGTCTTGGAGAGAATTTGGGGGTATCATTCGTTACAAACTTGCTTCTCAATGTGGTGGGAGGTTAGTAGGTCATCCAGTTCTCTTGGAAACACCTTTAATTCTCTTGAGTATTTTTATGAAAGCAGAAGGCTGGCCACCTTTTCCCTGGATTCCTGTGTCTCCGTGAGATCCCTTCCATTTGTGCTAACGCCAGCCATAACATCATTTGCATGTGACACAACTAAGGGACCCCTTACCAGAGTAGCGCCAATGTTGGCACAAACTATGATCTAGATAAACTTCTTGTCTTTGTAAGTTTCCAGCCTCAAGGATTTTATTATAGCAGCCCAAAATGGACCAAGACAATTGTTTTGTCAACATGGCTGAGTGCTCTGAGGCACCAGACTCAAGCTCAGCTTCCTCCAAGGGCAGTTGCTTTGTCATCCGTTACTCAGTGTGGCCATTAACTCTTTCAGCCAACAACTACTGCCCATGTTTATGTGTGTTTTCATGTCTGCACTTTTGTTGGGTGCCAGCTGTGGCTCTGGGCCAACCAGGCTGGAAGATTGAAATGGAGCTGGGGTCTGCAGGATCCCAGTCTGGTGGGGAGCAGGTGTGTGTGTGTGTGTGTGTGTGTGTGTGTGTGTGTGTGAAGGGTGAGGGCCTTCTCTGAGGATTTTAGTGTTTTAGTGTTACAGCCATTCAATGAAACAGTTCTCTTAGATGATCTTAAGGGAAACAGCTGAAGTGCATACACTTTATTCTGGGTGACCAAGGGATATATATGATCCTTGGAGAGTGGGGAGGAGTTTTCAGGGTGAATGTGGATCATTGGCTATAGTGTAACATACTGGGAATGCCTTATTTGTATGGAGAGGCATCCAAGGCATGCTCGGTTCTTATCAGGAAAGAGGAACTTGAACTTGTAGGTTTGCCAAGGTCTACTTGACCTTCCTGAGGAGAGGATCTGGATCCCCAGATAAGGTCAGAGAAGGGGAAGCCCTGCTGGAGAATGGAGACCTCCATTTTGCACCAAACTCAAAGGCGCTATCTGGACCTCGTAGACTCTGGCCTTAAGTAGCAGGGTCTCCCCACAGTTACCTTTACCATCTTTTTTTTAAAAAGAAGAACCTCTTGGTCTGTCTGCTTTCCACTGGGGTTCCGTCAATTTATAATACAGTTATGTCCAGTGTCACCTCTGAGCTCAGTACTGTTCACAGTAGTCCCTCTCCTTAGGAAGAGTGCCAAGCTTCATGTCCTAACTACACTGTGACTAGATATACGTCTGTGTTAGACCATCTCCATCTTTTTAAACTCCCTGTCCCGTTGGCTCACCGATGTGATCAAACTGTGTTCGTCACCTCTGATGTCACAAGCATTTGAAATCCCGCTGATTGGAGCAGAAAATAAACTTACAAAATGATGTTGGTTGGCTACAGAGCTGCCGCAGAGGCAGAAGAATTGGGTCAGAGGCTGGATGCTAAACACGAATCACTTCTCAAATCTGGTGGAGTGTGATGGAGTGTGATCATGCTGCTGTGACACTCCCCTGCGGCTTGCCTTGTCTAGCCTTCACCTAGGGGCCCAGCTGCATCTGGCTTCTTTGCTACCACTATCTCTGAAACTAGACTTTTGATGGCTGCTTAAAATTCCAGCAAGCGGTGAGATCTTTACCCTGTGTATTTTTAGCTCCTGATTGTTGACGCAATATTTGGCTGCCCAATCTTAAACCATATACAGTGTCCTCAACCTTAGGAGGGAAGAAGTTCCTGGAATTGTCAGCAGTGATAACATAACCAAGCTTTAAAAGCTGGGAGATCCTCCAAATGAAGGTAGTTTGCAGGCCAAGAAGCTCAAAGCACAACAACTGTCCCTTGTAACCCCCCAGCCCAGAGATGATTTTTTTTTTTTGCCATCTGACAAATGGGGCTTATTTGTAACCTTTCACCTCACCTTGGTCCACCTGCTTAATTATTGCTCAATCACAAGTTTTTTTTTTTTTTTTAATTTATGGAAATCTTTCTTGGCCCCTGGGAGATTTGTTGCCTTTACTCTTTGGGTATATTTATTATACCCTGTCAGTTTATGACATTTCATTGTGCACCTGTCAGGAACTGGTGTCTGTCCTCATTGGTAAACTACTCCAGAGTAGGTCTAGCAACCTGAGTATCTTTGGTCTCCGATTGTGTGGCAATTTTAGGCTTTTTGAATATGCTTGGTAAATTGATCT
Organism: Montemys delectorum; assembly: GCA_019843815.1. Classification (NCBI taxonomy): domain Eukaryota; kingdom Metazoa; phylum Chordata; class Mammalia; order Rodentia; family Muridae; genus Montemys; species Montemys delectorum. The sequence continues at coordinate 46,059 of JADRCD010219580.1, forward strand.
AATTTTTCAGCACTGAACTGAACTGAACTGAGATGGAGAAAAACCAACTCTTTGATCTTATTTTTTAAAATAAATATCAGTAACAGAGTGATCCCTCCTCCCTCACCCTTCTATCTTAACCCTTACTTATTTCTCTTTAAAGTCTAATTTCTGCTAGTTGTCACTATTCATATTCTTTGCCCAACCATTACACATGGCCTAAGGATCCTGGACCTACAGGTTTGTAAACTGTGGCCCTGTTAGGCCAAAAGGAAGCATGGGGACACTGGAAATAGTATAGACAAATACAGAGAACCTTTGGAAACACATGTGCAACAGCTCTAATTCAGTTTTATTATACCAGGAATCAAATTTGCTGTCTTTAGAGTAGAAGGTCTAGCAGATCTGGCCCCTGAGCCCTCTGGCTAAGAAGTACACACATTTTAAGACGAGCGTAAACACAGCACACATTGGTCATGCTGTGTTCTGCGTAGATGGATTTGTGTTTCACCAGACAGTTGGTCCCTGGGTAGAAAACGTGGGCCAAGAGCCAGGAGACCCCAGTTTAATTTCCAGTTAAGTCATCTCTGTTTATTTCTTACAAAATACATATTTAAAAGAAATTGAAATTAAAACGTCATGCTTAAAACACTCTACAGTAAACAGAGGCCCGAGTAGGGGAGTCGCTGCCAGCATCACTTTTTGGGAAAGCTGTATTCAATTTAAAGTTTATTTTATTCCTGGGTACAGAATGGTGCTAAGAGAGATGCAGAAGTTGCCACACATCTGGTCAGGACTGATCAGATGTTTCTTAACCTTCTTGCTGGGTAGAGAATGTTCCAGTATGGTGAGAGATGGCTTTAGGCATTGTTGGATGGGGCACTGGAAGCAGCACCATGTATTTATTACCCCATCCTTTCTCATGCACTCAGTCAGTCCTGTGGATTCGCCTTTAAAGCATCTCTTGGGTCTCTCTCATCTCCATCTCCTGTCACCTTTTCCACTTCCTGTTCAGTAGTCTCTTTGCATCTTCTCTTGCTTTTCTGCAAATATGGTGCTAGTTTCACACCATAGTGTGGATTCAGCCCCATGGGTAGCTTCATTTTTTTTTTTTTTTGCTCTGAGAATAACAGTGGAATCCTAGCATAGCCACAGGCCTTGTGATCTGATTCACATAGTCTTCCAACCCACTCTGGCACCCAGCTTCTCCTGCTGCACTCTGAGGGGCAGCCGTTCTGAACAGTCAGTTACATGGCTTGCACCATGTAGCTCCTAAGGACACCCTCCTGACCTTCCCTCTACTTATGTATAAGGTCCAGCCCATCCTATGAGTCTCAGTTTGGAGTCCAGGTCGTTAGAGAACTCTGTTGCCTCAGTTCAGTGAATCCTTTATTTCATGTGCTCACAACACTGCAAGAGCATTCTTCTTCTACTTTATTATTTATCATCACCTAATCTCACACATTTGTTCTATGATTATTGGAATAATCTTGTCCTCACTAATGGCAATGGAAACCTGTAGCTCACTGCATGTGGGCAATTTCTGAGTTGTGTTAATATAGTAACCATTTCTGTTCTCAAAAAAATAGAGGAAGTACCTTTTCTTATTAGCCCTCCTGGGGGCCAGGGTAATTTCTCCATAACCACATGGCCAGAAAACTTATGGCTGAGATATGAGCGAGGCAGGCTGACATCGATGTCTATAATGTCATTTATTTTGATGTCATGTTATCCTCTGCTATGATTTGAATATAGATTTTATCCACTGAAGACTTGGTCCCTAGGTTGATATTACTGGGGTGGTGATGGTGGTGGTGGTGGTGGTGATGGTGGTGATGGTGGTGGTGGTGGTGGTGGTGGTGGTGGTGGTGGTGGTGGTGGAGGTAGTGGTGGCGGTAGAGGCCACAGCAGCAGTGGCAGCAGTGGTGGTGGTGTGGGCCTTTAAGAAAGAGTTCTTAGTGGTAGGTGGTTAGGTCACTGAGTGAGTACCCTCAGAAGGGATTTTGGAATTCTAGTCAACCCCCATCTTCCTCCATTCCTCCCATTGCTTCTGCCTCAAGATGAGACCATTTGACCTCAAGGATTTTTTGACCTTGCCATTTGCCACGAAAACCTTTCCACAAACCAAACCCAAAGGGCCAACTAGATCTGGACTCTGAAGCTTCACAGCTGTGATGCAAACAAGCATCATTTTCTTCTTAAGTCTCCCTATTGGGTACTTCACTGTCGTCATAAAGACCGACATGCCCTCTTCAGGGGCCACACTTCTTTACTTTTTTCCTTCCAAGAGTGAGTGATGTGTGTGTATGTGATGTGATATGTGTGTGATGTGATGTGTGTGATGAGATGTATGTGATGAGATGTGTGTGATGTGATGTGTGTGTGATGTGATGTGTGTGTG
>JADRCD010219580.1:48538-64209 GCA_019843815.1 Montemys delectorum
TGTGTGTGTGTGTGTGTGATATGATGTGTGTGTGCTCTTGATATTTTGCTACTCACCCCATGAAATTTTACTACCTTCCACATATTGCTGTAATTGGCAGAAAAATGGTCATCACAAACGCTGTGAAACACAAGTCTATGGAACCCTTGGATGTATCATAGTTGAGAGGTGTTAGGACACAGTAGACAGGGAAGACGAAAGCAGGCTGTTTGAGAAGGCAGCTTCGTGTTTCCAGAAGACTTAGAGAGAACAAATGATGAAAGGGCACAGGCACAGGCATCCAAACAGGACCGACATGGAAAAAGGAAGAACACCGGGACCCTATAAAACATCCAACCTAGAATCCCTTTAGGGAGAACCCACTCAGGTCCCTTCCCATTCTGAAAAGAGATGTTTTACTCTCTGCCCCTTGCTACTCTCTGTTTCTTGGACATTTAATCCTTTTTCCATCCCGCAGAACAAGCTTGACAATCTCCTAGATGACCATCATGTTATAATATCACATGACAAGAATTGAAGGCTGCATGTAGAATTAAGGTGGGCTAAAGCACTGACAAGGGATGAGATGGCCCTGGACTCCTTGTGTAGGATGGATCCAAAACAATCAGGTTTCACAAGTATTACAAGGACTTACCTGTGCTTGGGTGGCTTTGGTGATGGAGGAATGGGTCATGAGGTAAAGAATGTGGGTAGCTTTAAAGAGCTGGAAAAGGCAAAAAGGCAGTTTTCTCAAGGGTCTGCAGAAGAAAATCAGCCCCTACAGGACATCCTGGTTTCAGTTCAATGAGATTCATATCAGACATTTGACTCACCGACTGTAAGATAACAAGTTCTATTTTAATCCACTAAATTAGTAGTAGCTAATAATGATGATGATGATGGAAAACCAATTCAGTTCTATACCCATATGTTAGTGTGTATATACCTGTATATACTGTATGCATTTCCATGACTTATATGCATAAAAAGAGTAAAAGCTTTCACCATGCAAGAACCAAATCCCTCTTCCCTACAAGGGAGTATTGCCTCGTGGAGAATACATGAGTTGGATTACATGGACAAGTTATGCTTGCCCTGTATGAATAAGCAACCCCTCTGGCTTTTATCACTGCGCCGTCTCCTGTTCCTGGCATAGTGCCTGGCATTTAGAGGGCACCCAGTAAGAATCTGTTGAATGAGTGAATGGCGATGCGCTTACGTGAAGAGCTGTCATTCTGTATATGAAAAATAAAAGGACTCGAGGATTCCATGTTAGGAAGTGCGTGAATCAATATTTTGAGCAACAGATACCACAGTGCTGTAGACGGTGAGTGGCAAATCACCACAGATTTGCCATTTTCTAAAAGCATCACTTTATGAAACAGGCCGAGGCATAAGCAGAAGGAGGCTTGGAAGTGTTGGCTCTAGGGTGTGCCATGAACAGTGATGGCCATGCACACAGATTTCAGCTATGTGGAGTATTGTTTGGAGGTACTTGAAGCAGCTTCACAGCTAAGGGAATGGGAGCCAAAGTCTACTCTGAACTGTATGAGACTTCAAGGCTACATAGTCAAGCTTCCTATGTACATTATCTTAGCAAAAACACTGCCCAGCTAGGACTTCCTTTCCTATGTGGGAAACCAGCTAGTACTTCCTTTCCTATTATCCTAGTGGGAAACCTCACAGAGGACATGTGTCTTGCTCAGAATCCAATTCTTTCTGAGAATTTGGAGACATGCCTCAGTTGATAAAGTGTTTACTATTCCAGAATGAGATCCTGAAGTCAGCTCCCCAGCACCTGCATGAGAAGCTAGGCACAAGAGTGTACCTGTAGTCCCAGTACTGGAAGACAGAGATGGGCAATCCCCTGGGCTTACTGACCAACTTGGTGAGCTCCAGGTCCAATGAGAGACTCTGTCTCAAAGTACAAGCTGGAATAACCAAGGAATACATGTGACATCCACCTATGCTTTCCATGCATGCTTATACATGTGCACATGAATATGCACATGCACACATGCATTTTTCTGTTCATTTGAGATTAGAGAAGAAATGATTTTCAGTTTATTACTGTCCTTGTCTTTGTTCATTACAAATCTTTACAATTTGACTTTAAACAAGCCATTTTAAAGTCAGGTAGAACCAAGCTCTTCCAAAGACACACATTTTTTTTTCTTTCATTTGCCAAATGTTGGCTTAGTTTTCCAAGATCTGGGTGCTGGTCACCCAGCCTTTGCAGGCGAACCCACATCACAAGTGCTTTTCTGGCAATTCTCCCAGTTCTTAGGAAGGTGCAGGCTCTTCCTGGGGGTCTGTTCTGTGTCTGTCTCTTGGTGATGATGGGGAGGGCTAAACTCCATTAGATGATGGACATGCTGGCTTTGTTCTGCCCCAGCATTGGCTAGTAAGCACATTCCTTCCTGACCCTCCTGGAGATCTGGGGCAGTCAGACAGAAGCACCCTGTTGGGCTAAAGCCAGAAAGCCAGAACATGGAATGTACCACACTCTCTATTTCCATGCCAACTGGGACTCGGCAGCACAGAGGCTATTGAAAGTAGAGCAAGGATCTTTAGGGAAATGGCCAAGAGGGGGGCCAGGACACAGCACAGTACAGAAGACGTTGGGGGAATAATTTCTCAGGCACATGTGAGGGATGGCTTCAGAGCCATGTTTGGCAGAGTCCACCATTCACTTGATCTTACCACATGGCAGTGCTGATCTCCAGGGCCCATGCATAGCTAACAAAGAACACTTGTCTGGCATTCATATTTACAAATAATTTTCCTGTGTAAGATCTCAAGATGGTAAGTCTTAAGGAGGTCTGGCCCAACATCTCCATGGTTGTTTTATTTCCATATTTTAGCAATCATTGATTTCAGTGCCCACCATATGCAATGATAACAGCACACACAAACATTTGGATTGCATTTTCCATTTGACATATTTTTTTACTTCCACTATCTAATTTTATCCTCATATCCAAACTGTGAGATGAGATCTTATGCCCTCATTTCTATTTGAGAAACATATTAAGATGCAGTGCTTCACTAAGTGATGGGTGGGTCATAATAGTAAGCCCAACCATAGTATGCCATATCCTGGGTGCATCATTTGATGCTCAGTGCATATTCAACTGGTATTATTATTGTCACTCTTGATTTGCTGATGTAGAAACTTGGAACCAAAGTGGCTGCCGATGTTCATTGAGCTTTTAAGAAAAGATGAGATCTTAAAAACAGGCTGTTTGCATCCTGTCAACCGTATCTCTACAGTGTTACTCAATTCTTGGTCTCTATACTGTCGATGTCTTTCCTGTTCACAGTGCTACAGTTTTATGACATATGATCTGAGAAATACAGAGGCATATGACATCGCCACAGCTTCTAGTCTACAAGTGGAAAGGCTCACTGAATGGTTCACAGTTTTAGGGAATGAGGAGTCATGAGGAGCTCTGGAGCACCTCAGAAAGTGGCCTTCATGACTTAGACTCTGCAGGCGTCTCCAAATCTCTGTTTTGTTCATCTGACCCTTACTGACCTGCCCATTCCTAGTTTCTCTCTCAAATGAAAATGCTCTGACAGTTATTTTGGCTGGGCCATTTTTGACTTTGTATTTGGGGCTTGAGACCACGTTAGAAAGAAAAATGGATCATGAGCAGGTGAACTGCCAAAATAAGTTTCTTAAACTTTCTAGTACAAGACGCTACGCTACCTATAGATGGCGGCTCTCTGGGTTTTGTTTTTTTCCTAGCTCATTTCCCACCAACTTGAAAAGTTATCTGCAGGGTGCATCTTATTTCCTCTGACCCCCTAGCAACATTCCTGGCTACTTCCCTAGCTCAGTAAAACCTCAATCATGCTCCCCAACCCCTGGGTCATCACTTTCTAAACTGTGTCGCTGCATGTAACTTGGATGCTTATCTTTGGATACAGGTTGTTTGGCAAGCATTTGTGTAATTCTTGGGTTGGTTTAAAATGGGATGGAGAAGAGTGTTGCAAAACAGTGCCTTCTAGACGCGGCAGAATCACTGTGCCCATGAGTTCACAGCAGCTGTTGTTGCCAGTATAAGACCTGTGCAAGACCCAGCCAGCATGGAAAGTATCTTAGTTAAGTTTTTATTGCCATGAAAAGATAACATGACCACAACAATTCTTATGAAGGAAAACATTTAATTGGGGTTGGCTTACAGTTTCAGATGTTTAGCTCATTATTAGCATGGTGGGAAGCATGGCAGTATACAGGCAGACATGGTTCTGGAGAAGGAGATGAGAGAACTACATCTTGATCTGAAGGCAGCACAGGGAGAAGATGAGTGTAGCTTGAGTGTAGGAGACCTCAAAGCCCACCCCTACAATGACATACTTCTTTTTTTTTCTACTGCTTCAGAGGACACAGGTTTTAAAACTGGATCACTTGGCCCTTCCTCTTCTTGTCGCCTCCCCGTTCAAAATGCTTGCATCTCTTGACGGCCAGCATCCTCTTGGATCTGCAGTTGGGGTCAACACACTCAAGCCTGAGCACAATCTTCTTTGTGGTTTTGGCCTTCTTTCGAAAAAATTGGCTTTGTCTGCCCACCGTAGCCGCTCTGCTTTCGATCGTAGCGCCGCTTTCCTTGGGCATACGGGGAATCCTTGCCCTTCTTATACCGAGTCACTTTGTGAGGCTGGTGCTTGTCACATTTCTTACAGAAAGTCCTTCGGGTCTTAGGTATGTTGGCCATCTTTGCGGTAGAAGTGTCTACGATGAAAACAAGAGACCGGCCGCAGCGATCCCCTGCCTCAACCGCACGCCCCGAACAGGACAGCATACCTCTTATAACAAGACTACCTCTACTTCAACAAGGCTACTCCCTCTGGACCAAGCATTCAAACACATGAGTTTATGGGGACCATTCCTCTTCAAGTCACCACAGAGAGGTAAGGGTTCCATGATGCCCCACAGATACCTGAGCACCTATTGGCAATTCATGGATGCTTAGGATGGGAGAGCCAGTTTTTGGCACCTGTGTAATATGTTGTAGATTGCCCTTGCTCCAGTGAATGAGTCCTAGAATCTCTACAGTTTGGCTGGTATTATCTTTTCCTCCCACCAGCCATGAAAAAAACCATCTATTTCCTTCATTTGGATTCTGTGTTTTCTCTTTCCTTGCCGCCCAAATCCACATCTTTCCCATCACAGAGTGAAACTACTAGATGCCTGGCCAATCAGGACCTAGGAGAGGTTGTTTAGAGAATAATCATTTATGTAGTGCAGCAAGTAAACTCATTGAGGAATCTCTCAAGACTTGCTGGAGGATTTGCTTGGCTGTTTGATAGGTGGATGCCTTCTTTACTGTTCTGTTGTTGTGAAGAGACACCACGACCAAGGAAACTTACAAAAGGAAACGTTGAATTGGGAGTGCGCTTACAGTTTCCGAGGGCCAGTGCATGGCCTTCATGGAGCATGGCAGGAGGCAGGCAGGCAGACATGGTGATGGAGCAGCAGCTGAGCGCTTGCATCTGATCCATGAGCAGAAGGCAGAGAAGACTGTGCTCGTGTTGGGCTTTCAAAATCTCAAAGCCCAATCCCTAGCAACACGCCTCCTCCAACAAGGCCTTACTTCCTAATCCTTTCTCAACAGTCTACCCACTGGGAATAAAACATTCAAATATATAAGCCTATTGCGGTATTCTCATTCAAAGCACAACAATGGGTAATTAGTTAACACTAATGTTGATATCTCACTGATAAGAGAGCCTTGTTTAGATCTTACAGCAAGAAGACAGTTATCTGGGTTCCTGGCTACATACCGTGAAGTCTTCTGCTGTTCTGCTTCCTCACACCTTGCTCTGCACCTCCACAGAGCACCTGTGTTAGTTGTTTACATCATGCTCCCTATCCCATAGGAAACCATCTTCTCAGGGCTAGGAACCTACATCATCCAGTTTTATATTCTCAACCCAGGTACAGTGCCTAGAATACTCCGTGTGCCCAGTAAATGCTATAGCGTAAAAAAAGCAAATCAATGTTTCTGATGTGTTTAAAAATGATTGGGTAACTCCCACTCAGGGAGCCATTATTATCTATTTGTGTTTCCATGTATTAAATATTTAGCTTGGCTCGTTCAGTCAAAATTACAGATTGTATTTTCTTCTTCGTTGTGGAAATTCTGCATTGCTCTCCTCCTTCAAGCGCATGAGAATGAAACTATGTTGCATGTTGAAATGATCTATTTTTTTGCTCAGAGTAATTTTAATAACAAATGCGCACACTGCTGCTATGTAGCTACACTGTTATCAGTGTGCGCACATCACCACACGGCTCTGTGGACTTTACTGTTTGCACAAATCGGGTGCTCCTAAGGGAGAGGGCTAGGGTTTAAGTGTGGGGGATGAGCCAGAGGCCAGATGCTCAGCAGCCATGTTCTGGGTACTTGAAACTGTGTGCTGAGTGCCTACATGAAGGCACTATCATCTCTCAGAAGGATAGCAGGATCTTTTTTTTTTTTTTTCTCAGTTGAGGAATCAGAAGTTCATGTTAAATGGTTCCTTCATGGTCATGCCACGAGGAAGAGGAAAACTCCAAGTTTAGAGCCATGCCCCGTTCTTTCGTCATCTAAAGTAGCTGGATGTAAATTAGGTAACTCCAAATATTTTTTTAAAAAATGCTAAATTCTGGGGTTGGGCTGTTTTGAGTTAATCTCCTTGTAGACCTGAGTCTTGAGATGGAGGATCTATGTAGCTCTGCGCCCTCCATTTTCTTCTCATAACACTGGGGTTTACATGTATATGTATGTATACAGAAACTATGGCAAAGCGGCAGAGCCTGGCGAAGCTCTGGACGCATGAGCTTTCCTTCAGTGTTGTTAGATGGGCACACACGTGCCAGTATCGAGAAAGACTAGACCTGATTACCCTATGTTTCTGCTTCCCGTGTGTTCTTCCTCACCACCCATTTCTGCCTTAAATGACAGTTCTATGGGTTTAAAGACAGTTGTGTGATTTTTCCTGGGCAGATGTGAACACAAGTTTTATATATTGAGTCAGCGTACTGAAAACTGACCATGGAAACTTTCTCACCTTAGTCCAGCCTGGTGAGCCAATTAGTTTATGGGGATGACCACAAAAGCTACAATACCGGAGCTCCCTGAACACTTGGTAGGCAGCTCTAATGAAGATCATCTTTCCCCAGCCACCGTTTATTGCTTATATAGCTTCCAGAAGCAACCTCTCCTGTCTTGTAACACTTGTATGAGTTCTCATACCCCTCTCTTAAGTTTTGTGAGCCCGTCCTCCTCTCTCCACCAAGGACTGATTAAGCCTGGAGGTAATAGCCACATAAAAATGCCTTTGTGTTTTGAAAAAGTAAATTTTATTGAAGGCTTCTTACTTGAGTCCAAAGATTTGAGAGTATTTATTACAGAGCCAAATAGTTCTGGGACAGTGATTAGGTCTGAGGGAAATTGTAGTTAGAGGCCAATTGTCCATTAAACCTTGCCGGGCTTTGCTAGAGTCAGCTGTTTAGAGCAATACACAACTACTGGAAGTGCGCACAAGTTAATTAAGGCAAACAATGAAAAGAAAGAACACATAGTTCTCTGCCACCCACAAAACAGATTTGCCCCGTGGAATGGCCTTCAAACCATGCTGGGCACAGTTCTGTGACTCAGTGAGCTGCCAGTGCTTTCAGTACCACTTGAAGCTCTCAGGCAGCACAGGTGGATGGATGGATGGCAGGAAGTAGGGCTGGCTTTCTTGCAGGCTGGAGGACCAGTGGGCCAGAAGCTTTTACAGAGGCGCCTACCCTTCTGCCTGGGCACATCCACCTGCTTACCTGGGTTTGGGGCATCCCAGGATTCCACTTCCTTTCTGCTGGTTTTTCTTTTGAAAAAAATTACAACGTTTTCTGCCTAGGTTAAGGGACATGACTTCCCCCCCCCCTCTTTCTGGACACAATTATTCATCTGGTTTAATTTAAAATGCAAAAATCTTTGAAAAATAGGTATTTTCAAACTAAGTGCTTTGGTCTGCTGCTCTGGTTCTCATTAGCTTGGCTGAAGTCCTTGATGATATGTTGGAGCTGCTTAAACCCCAGCTCACACGCCTGCTCTCAGGTGTTTGTAAACCCACTTCTGTCCCAGAGGGCCTGGCTGGCCTGCGGCATCTTAACAGCACAGCACTGAAGCCTGGTGTTCCCTTCACTCCGGCCGTGACTTTCCTAAAAGGAATCTGAGGGTTTAATGTGATGTTTTTGTGATCTCTGCCCACTCCGCTAAAGTGTAGGGACTGAGGAACGGGAATTTCTAGGTTTGGATGGCCGTCTAACCTTAGCACACATCCTCTTGTGCCTGTATCTCCTGCATTTTCTTTTGTGCTGGCTTCTCTAGTGAGAGACTGTGTCACTGAAGTTTGCTGCATGTCAGTATCCTAGGAAATGTTTTGGCAGAATCCAAAGTTTCTTTCTAGCCTGACAGAAATGCATTAAATATTATAAGACCAAGCCAAATGGCATTTCCCTACCTACTGTTAAACGTAAGATGCATGGCACAAAAAGGCATGCCTTTGGTGTGTAAAATTACATGTTTACTCTAAGGTATTCCTCCTATCTATTATGTGACAAATGCATGTATATTTACTGCTGTCCTTTGGAATAGCTCTTCTTAGGGAGGAATTCAGGAAATCTAGCAATCTTCTTTATGGTTTTTCAGAGGGGAAAGTGGCAGAGCTCAGAGAATATAGTAACCTGGATCTCTGAGTTCCAAGCCTGGTGTGTGTGTGTGTGTGTGTGTGTGTGTGTGTGTGTGTGTGTGTGTTTTGCATTTCTTCCCTGAGCATCTGGGCAGAAGTTCTTTGCTGTGGTTGCACTTCCTGGGGATCCATGAACAAACATCTTTTTTACCTCAGATACGGTGGAGGCAGCAGACCAAAGTACTTCCCCTCAATATAGCTTGGTACCAGTGAGTTTCTTGGAGCCACTTACAGGATCATGGCTGACTCAAAATCAGAAGCCTGCCATAGCATGGGCGACACTCATGGAATCTGTAGCCCCAGTGTCCTTTACATAATTTCAGGCATCTCCGTGGAGCCATCTCGTTTTCACAAGCGATTGTTACTGCTTATGTAACGTAGGGAACAAAAGCATTGTCTATCTTGAGTGTTGCATGTCATTCTGGAGTCTGGTCAGTTTCATGAGCTTCTGGCATCTGTGGATCTTCTCTTTCCATCTAGGAGGGAACACTTGAACATGGAGGAAACAGCTGCACAAGAGCAGCTCACATTCAAATTTCTATCCCTTGGGTGTTCCGAGCTTTACTCCACAGAGAAGGCCTGTTTGGAAAGCTTCTGTTTTGTAGCTTCCTTGATAAGACCATTGAAGAGCCTCTTTTTTTATTAATTAAGTTTTATTGCATTATGATGAGGAAAGATGCATAATTTCAATTTATCTGAATTTGTTAAGATTTATAAGCATATTTTAAGTAAATAGAATTATATTACATTGTTCTTTCCCTTTTGTACCCCAACTCCTCCCAGAGACCCCCTTCAATACTTACAATACCTTTCTTTTTTTATTTTGTCAATTCTTTAAAATTTATAAAATATTGTAACAATAAAAATAAGTATTATGTAAAAATTGTTTGATACAAAACAACAATCAATTGAACAGTCTTATGTAGATGCTTGTCTACAGCAATACTGAAAATACATACTTTTTTCTCAATATAAATTTTAAATAACTCCAAACATATTAACTGTATATGTCAAAATAATACATAACTACTAGTATTTTCTTCAATGAGCATAAATATATAAAGTCTTTTTGTTTGATTGTTTGTTTTGTATTTAGTAGAGCTTAAAATCTTGGCCCTTACTGTGGTATGAGCCAAGTAAGAGTAAGCCCAAAATAAGGACAATTTTTAGACATTGGATTTCATTGTAATAAGGTTGTACTTCAATGATCCTCACATCACCAAAGGATTTTACCTCCATCATAGCTAAGCTGAGAGTTGACAGTTCTGCTGCGCCAAGGAATGAACTGTAGCCACGATTTTTGGATACAGACTTCCTGCTAGGTCAAAACTATTTGACTTGAGTGAGTGACTTTATTCTCAGCCCACAGAGAACAGGTTACATTCATTTAAGAAATGGTGTGTGTATTAAGATAGTCTATCCATAAAGTCATTCACCAACTATTTCAATGAATAATGGTTCTGCTTGGAGGGTGGCACAGACATTAAGTGTGGGTAAGAATCTGGTTCATTGGCTGTGATAATTTGGAAAGGCATTCATCTCAGAGAAAGAGTAACTTGTAAAGTCCTCTTCTTCAAACTTGATACAAGAGTTACAAATGTCAAGCAAAGCATTCAGCCTCACTCTTCGTTGTTCTCTTACAAGCAACCTCCCTAGTTAATCGTCTATGTTTCTTTTGGGTATATAAATACTTTTGAAATATGTAAGCTGTTCTGAAAATCATAGTACAGTGTAAAAACATGAAATAAAGAATACTACTAATTGAGAGGCTGAGATAGGAGAAGCAAGATCTCAAGACCATTATGTTGTATTTAGCAAGACACTGTAACAAACAAACAAGCTGAAAGTATATATGGATTGTACAATATTGGACCTATTTCTCCAATTACCAAATTAGAGAGACCATTGGATGACAGTCAACAAATTTCTAATTCCTCATGTTTGTGGATTTTGATCGATTAAGATATGTTGGTAACATTAATTTTCATATTAAGATATTAAGAAAAAGTAATTGTTACTTCCTATTATGTTTGTTGTAAGAGGTGGAATTAGGTTTGTGGGGATTTGTTGAAAGATTACTTTCTTGCTTCTTCTAGGGTATAGTTTTGCTCTTTGTGTTGGTGTTTTCCATCTATTATCTTTTGTAGGGATGGATTTTTGGAAAGATATTGTGTAAATTTTGTTTTGTCATGGAATATCTTGTCTTCTCCATCTATGGTAATTGAGAGTTTTGCTGGGTATAGTAGCCTGGGTTGGCATTTGTGTTCTTGTAGGGTCCGTATGACATCTGCCCAGGATCTTCTAGCTTTTATCGTCTCTGATGAGAAGTCTGGTGTAATTCTGATAGGCCTGCCTTTATATGTTACTTGACCTTTTTCCCTTACTGCTTTTAAAATTCTTTCTTTGTTTAATGCATTTGGTGTTTATTATTATTATTATTCTGGTTCAGTCTATTTGGAGTTCTGTAGGCTTCTTGTATGTTCATGGGCATCTCTTTCTTTAGGTTTGGGAAGTTTTCTTATACAATTTTGTTGAACATATTTACTGGTCCTTTAAGTTGGGAGTCTCTACTCTCTTCTATCCCTGTTATCCTTAGGTTTGGTTTTCTCATTGTGTCCTGAATTTCCTAGATGTTTTATGTTGGGAGCTTTTTGCTTTTTCTGTTTTCTTTGACTGTTGTATCAATGTTTTCTATGGTATCTTCTCCCCCTGAGATTCTCTCTTCTCTTGTATTCTGTTGGTGATGATTGTGTCTATTACTCCAGATCTCCTTCCTAGGTTTTCTTATTCTTTTTCTTTTTTTCTCTGTATAGCCCTGGCTGTCCTGGAACTCACTCTATAGACCAGGCTGGCCTTGAACTCAGAAATGCGCCTGCCTCTGCCTCCCAAGTGCTGGGATTAAAGACATGTGCCACTACTACCCAACTTTTCTTAAGTTTTCTATCTCCAGAGTTGTCTCCCTTTGTGATTTCTTTATTGTTTCTAGTTCCATTTTTAAATCCTAAATGGTTTGTTCATTTCCTTTACCTGTTTGATTGTGTTTTCCTGTAGTTATTTAAGGGATTTTTGTGTTTCCTCTTTAAGGACTTCTAGCTATTTACCTGTGTTGCTCTGTATTTCTTTGAGGGAGTTTTTATTTTATTTATTTATTTATTTATTTATTTATTTATTTATTTTCAGTACAGGTTTTCTCTGTATAGCCCTGGCTGTCCTGGAACTCACTCTATAGACCAGGCTACCCTTGAACTCAGAAATCTGCCTGCCTCTGCCTCCCAAGTGCTGGGATTAGAGGTGTGCACCACCACTGCCCAACTAAGGGAGTTCTTTATGTCCTTCTTAAAGTCCTCTATGATCATCATGAGATGTGATTTTAGATCTGAGTCTTGCTTTTCCTGTGTGATGATGTGTCCAGGACTTGCTATGGTGGGAGAACTGGGTTCAGATGATGCCAAGAAACTTTGGTTTCTGTTGCTTATGTTCTTACACTTGCCTCCTACCATTTGGTTATCTCTAGTGCTACCTGCCCTGGCTAAATCTGACTGGAGCCTGTCCTTCCTGTGATCCTGGTTGTGTCTGAACTCCTCCTTCCCCTTTGAAAAATTAAGAGAGAGATGAACTTTGAACTTCATTGTCCTTTGGACTTTGCAACTCAATCTGCTTAATCCAGAAAGCCAGTCTCAAGTATGCTTTCTAATTTTGGCACCTTGGTTTTGCTTATGGTCCTTATTCCAAACCTCTTTCTGTCTATGGTAAAAGGATTCTCTGTTTTTTACTGTTTGAGAGTTTTATTCATGCATAAAATGTTCTCTAATCAAACCTATTCCTATTCTCTCCCCTCCAAATTCTGTCCTGACCTTCCCACTCTCAATTTTATGTGCTCTAAAAATCATTGAGTACATTCAGTGTTGCCTGTATGTGCATGGATACATAAATATAGAACAATTTACTGGTGCATGGCTAACTTCCCAGGTGTACTGGTTGGTTTTGTGTCAACTTGACACAGGCTGGAGTTATCACAGAGAAGGGAGCTTCAGTTGGGGAAGTGCCTCTATGAGATCTAGCTGTGGGACGTTTTCTCAATTAGTGATCAAGGGGGTAGGGCCCCTTGTGGGTGGTGCCATCCCTGGGCTAGAATTCTTGAGTTCTATAAGAGAGCAGGCTGAGCAAGCCACAGAAGCAAGCCAGTAAGAAACATCCCTCCATGGCCTCTGCATCAGCTCCTGCTTCCTGACCTGCTTGAGTTCCAGTCCTGACTTCCTCTGATGATGAACAGCCATGTGGAAGTAAGCTGAATAAACCCTTTCCTCCCCAACTTGCTTCTTTGTCATGATGTTTGTGCAGGAATAGAAACCGTGACTAAGACACCAGGGATGGCATTACTGAAGAAAACTCTCCCTCCCCAGCAGCCATGAAATGCCAACAACTCAGTTGGGGTAGGGTTGTATGAGCCACCCCCTTCCCAACTATGCTAGATTCTGACTGCCTGGATTCTGTGTAGGTTTGGGCGTGCACAGCCTTTGTGAGTTCATGTGTGTGCAATGATTCAGTCCTGTTCGGAAAATGCTGTTTCACTACAGTCATCCACTACATCTAGCTTTTATAATCTTTATACCTTCTCTTCTAAGATGACCCATAAGCTTTGGGAGAGGGGTGTAATATAGATGTCCTATTTAGAGATGAGAACTCCACAGTCTTATTCTGTCCATACTGGGCAGTTGTGGGTCTCTGTATTAATTACTGCTTCCTACAAAAAGAAGTTTTTCTGATGGAAGTTGAGAGGTGCACTAAGCTACACATATGAAGATAAGAATCAAGGAACAGTCTATTGCTATGTCCATTTAGCACAATAATGGTACTAGGTTCTCCCATAAGGTCTATTACCTAGTAAGCCATGGGTCCCATCTTGTGGAGTGATCTTTAAATCCAACCAAAATATTCATGGCACTATTACATAACTGGATACATTCTGCCAGGCCAGTTGTTTTTGTATGTTCAAAGCAGGTTATGACTGTCAATTACTTTCTCCCCTAGGAGCATGCACAGAGCCTCACAGCTAGGCACGAAGGATGAAATCGCCAGGTTGGTATCACCTTGAAATACAATGTTATTTTTGGCTTGTTTTTCTGGGTGTGGATTGTTTTGTTCAGAATGACTATTTCCAACTCCATTCATTACCTCGAAATTTTACAATTTCATTTTTCTTTACAGCCAACTAATATTCCATTGTGTGCATATACCACACTTTCATTATCCCCTAATAGACTGATGAATATCTGGGTTGTTTCTAATTTTTGGCTATTGTAAATAGAGCAGCAATGAACACAGGTAAATAAGTGTCTTTGCAGGATACTTATGAGTTCTTTGGGGATATGCCCAGGAGTGGTCTAGCTAGAGTATATATCTTATAGTTTGCTTTCTATTGCTCTGATAAACACTGTGACCAAAGGCAACTTGGGAAGCAAAGGGTTTATTTCAATTTATTTATTTTTTTAATATGTAAAGGAAAATTGTATTTCTGCACATGAGTAATGAACAATACAATAATTAAATTAAGAACATAATTACATATATAACAGCATCAAAGGGAAACAAATTAAGGAGCAAAATGTAAAAGACTGCAAGCCTTATATATGGAAAACTATCAAACACTAATGAAAGTAATTTTAAAGGATTTAAGTACATGAAGGAAGACATTTTTTATTAGATGGTGGTCCTCTCCACAGTGATAAGAGTATAATGTTACCAAAGAGTTTTTCAGAATCACCCTTTGTCTCTGTCTCTCTGTCTCTGTTTCTTATCCACACACATAGAAATGCCATAGCTTGATATTCACATGGAAATAAAGGCTTATGTATGTGTCCCTCTAAGTTGAACTAGGATAGTTTGCATGAGTGTGGCTGTGGATTTTACATCAAAGGATGAGCAACTGACCAGTGATTACACCACTGTAGAAAATGACTCTGCCTTCCCCAGCAAGGATTAACTGCTAATAGCTCCTCAGTCATGCGAGACACTTCATGAGCCCCTCCCTCATTGTCTTAGTCAGGGTTTTTATTTTTGTACAAACATCATGACTAAGAAGCAAGTTGGGGAGGAAAGGGTTTATTTAGCTTACATCCACATGGCTGTTTATCACCAGAGGAAGTCAGGACTGGAACTCAAGCAGGTCAAGAAGCAGGAGCTGATGTAGAGGCCATGGAGAGATGTTCTTTGCTGGCTTGCTTGCTTTTCCTGGCTTGCTCAGCCTGCTCTCTTATAGAACCCAAGACTTTCAGCCCAGGGATGGCACTACTCCTTTGATTACTAATTGAGAAAATGCCCCACAGCTAGATTTCATGGAGGCATTTCCCCAACTGAAGCTCACTTCTCTGTGATAACTCCAGCCTGTGTCAAGTTGACACATAAAACTAGCCAGTATATAGCTCCTCAGTCATGCGAGACACTTCATGAGCCCCTCCCTCATCCATGCTAGATTGACCCCTTCAGTCTTGTTTTGACAACCATAGCTGCTTTGAATTCATGAATCCCAGGAAACAGTGCTCTACTGAGAGAGATCAGGGCCAGAACTCAAGCTAGGGGTCTAGAGGCAGGGACCTAAGCAGAAAGCATGGAGAAAAATTGCCTATTGGCCTGCTTCCTCTAACTTCTTTCTTAAGAGTCTTTAAGTTTTCATTGTATAAGTCTTTCAATTCTTTGGTTAGATTAATTCTAAAATTTCATGAATGGGCCTGGCAGTGATGGCACATGCCTTTAAGCCCAGCACTTGGGAGGCAGAGGCAGGTGAATCTTTATAAGTTCAAGCCTGCCTGGTCTACAAAGTGAGTTCCAGGACACCCAAGGCTACACAGAGAATCCTTGTCTCGAAAAACCAACCAACCAACCAACCAACCAACCAACCAACCAACCAACCAACCAACCAAAACCAAAAAAAACCCTAAGATTGCATATGTGGAATTGATCTCTCT
>JADRCD010219581.1:0-29934 GCA_019843815.1 Montemys delectorum
CTCCTCCTCCTCCTCCTCCTCCTCCTCCTCCTCCTCCTACTTCTCCCTCTTCTTTTTCTTTTCCTTTCCTTTCTTCGAGATAAGGTTTCTCTGTATAAAAGCCCTGGCTATTCTGGACTTGCTTAGTAGACCAGGTTGACCTCAAACTCATAGAGATCCACCTGCCTCTGCCTCTGGAGTGCTGGGATTAAAGAAATGTGCTACCATGCTGGGCTATAATTTACTTTATTACTAGACCCTCTTGGAGATACCATAGAGTTCTTAGGATAACCCTATAATTCAAGACCTAGTATTATTCTTATCTTACAGCTGAGCGAATGAAGACAATCTATTAGAATTGTATAAACTACAATCCATGTCATTTGAAGGAGGACTTTGGGCCTACCTGCTCTTCAGACCACTGATTCTGAGCTCTTGAGCACCCAGTAGACAGCTTGGGCTCACAGCAGTGTGACTTCACGGCTACATGCACTATATCTAACCCCATCCTTGCTTATTTGCAAACTTAGTCTTTGTAAACCATGAAAACACTATATAAAAATAAAACACTTGGAAGTACTCCAGAGAAATTGAGTTTGATATTTTGATTCAAGCTATTCCTTCCTAATGAACAGTTTCTACAGGGAAAAGTTAAAGAAGGCATGCATATTGTACACCTGTGTGCATTTCCATACTGGCCTGGGTGCTTCACACTTCTCAACATAACCATATGGCTTCTGAGTCTTGCCTCTGTCTTTTCCTTTCTATATCCAGAGTTATCCCTTGAAAGGCCAATCATGTCTCCATAGTTAGCCATCCTAATAATAGCCACTTGAAATATAAACGTCATTATATCAATAGCTAAAATTTATTTGCTGCTCATGAAGAAATCTCTTCCACAGAGAGTTGTGTGTCACAAGGTGATTCAAGGACCCTAACTGCCCCCTTCCATCTTCCATGTCTACCATCACCTAGAGTCTTATAGATGATTCTTTCTGGGAAGAAGCAATGTTAAATTAAATTAAAATGAAATAGACAGAGAGACTATATCACACCTGACTTTTCATAATCCTAAACTGATGAAAAGCATCAATTCTGTATATATCCCTGGCAAGAGACAACAAGCATTCCAGCCTGGAGACAGAAGGGACACTTGTGTCCCTACCTGTAGCTGAGGTGTTATTACAAATAGCGGTTATTGGCTGCTAAAGGGGGGACAGTCCGTTTTCATCATGAGAGTGGTCCCTGGTAGGGCCACCATGTTTTAGTGGATGGCCCCACCCATGCCTGTATATAGCCAACACAAACTGGACTCATTGGGGGATCTAAGGGAGTACCTCAGAGGAATTAAGAGGGCTAGTGGGGGATGACTATGTGAAAAATATATATTGAATAGATGATTAAAATGCATTGAATGCATTTATGAAATTCTTAAACATTTAATAAAAACTTTTCCAAAAGAGATAATCCTGTACTTACCCATGATCACCCATGAAGCATAGCATTTGCATGGGCACTAATGATCTCAGACAGAGTGCCTCCTTTTTGCATAGGATTCAAATGATAAAGTAAGATCCTGAACATAGCCTAGTGGGGCTTATATCAGTTGGCCCCTGACCTCCATACCCACCTTGGATCAACTATTCTGTTGGGTCTCAACACTCAGTCTACACTGGCTTCAGCGGCTTAAAAATTACAAGCTCCTCCATCCAGTTCACTGGGCAGAAGTCCCTCCACTTCCTTCCACAGACTTACTGTGCTACTCCTCCAAGCCTCTAGACCTTTTAAAGTTCCTAGCTGTTCATGTTCAAGGTTACCTTCCTGAAGTCGTCTCCCAGCTGCCTAGAGAAATCCCCATATACCTGGACCTGTTTATTCAGTATGCAAAAGCAAGTTGGAGACATTTACTGTGGATTCAAAGCACAAATCTATCAGCTGCATAAACTTGACCACAGTATTTTATTCTACCCATCCTCATTTGGCTTGTACTTTGTAACAAAAATACTGGAAACCACACACCCTATCAACAATGGGTTTCTCATAGGTTTGAAGTTCAAGATCGGAATGGGAGCAGATTTGGGGTCTGGATCAAAGATGTTGGCTTCTTTCTTTGTCCTCAGTGGTAGAAGGAACATGACAGCTCTCTGTAGTCTCTTTTGGAGTCCAATACCATTCATAATGGCAGAGACTTTAATACATGACTTTTGTGAAAGACACAAAAATTCTAACTAGTGCACCTCTTTGTTTTGTAATTCTATAGTTTTATTCATTGTTCATTGATAACAATGGTGAAGATTAAGTGCTGTGGCGCATATAAATATTTAGCAGGATCTGATATACACAACTGTCAGTCATTACTCTCATTCCCTTTTATAAACGAAATGTAGCCTCTGTCTTGGACGTTTCTTCTTCACAGATATCCTGTCAGAACAATCCCCGGCAATCATAGGTATCAATGAGTAACTGCTGTAAGAATCTACGCACTCTATTGCACTCCTAAGGCAGTAAGTACCCATAGGTAGGCCCTCTTTGTCCCACTTCATACTTGTCTATTAGGAAGGCAGAGTGGTGGACTTGAGAGCCTGGCTCTCAATAACTCAGAGGAAGGTCTGGCTCTTCTTCTCTCCAACCTGACTGCCTCGAGCTGTGGCTGGGAATAATGTAGCTTACACTTTACAGAGTATGGTGCCATACAGAAGCGTCACTCCATAAATGACCAACACTAGTTTTTTTTTTTTTTCTCTTTTTTTTTATTAGATATTTTCTTTATTTACATGTAAATTTTCCCTTTCCCAAGTTCCTCTCCAAAAAACAAACAAACAAAAACAACAAGAACAAACCCCTTTTGCCTGCCCCCTCCCCATGCCTGCCACCCTACCCTCTCCCACTTATTGGCCCTGGCATTCCCCTATACTGGGGCACAAAACCTTCACAAGGCCGAGGTCCTTTCCTCCTATTGATGATCGATTTTGCAATCCTCTACAATACACATGCTGTCAGAACATTCAGTCCCACCCTGTAGGGACCCAACCACCAACACTAGTTTTTAAATGTGGGATTTTAAAAGATTCTTGGTACAGGAAAAAGGGAGTGCCATATCTAAATTAACATGCCATGCCCTGGCTCCTGCTTTCCCTCATTCTACCCATTCCTTAGATGGATTTCAAAGTTGTGATACTTATGGACTCTTTGGGATGAATACTGACTCCTCCCACCACCATATAGAGTATCAGGGAGTAGGCAAAGTTCCAGGGCTCCAATTGGCCACATTACTACCTATTCCCACCATGGCTCTCCAAGCCTGTGTCTTCCTGCAGGTGCTGGACGGAACAGGGAGGAGAGGAGGGATGCTGATGAAGGAGCCACAGCATCCCCTACAAAGAAGGCATTTACCTAATTGCAAAGGAACACATCCTGGTGGCAGACAATAAATGGTGTGTGATGCTTCCACGAAGTGAGATGGATGGAGCTCTCTGCTGCTAACCGGCCCGTAACCAGGGTCATTAATCATGCCCGGCACACCCATTGCTAGTAATGGACTTCACCCTGGGAAATTCCAACTGGAGGAGCCAATGGGTTAACGTGAAGGCCTTGCTTGCTATGGAAATTCAGGTATCTCTTGGGATTAATGCTAGGCATTTCCCACCCCTCCTTCACTGAAAGGCCCTTTTAATTGATTTTCCCTCCTGTTCTCTCTGATCTGTCAGTGAGCTTCCTTGTAGCCCAGCCTGCATCCTGAGACATAGGCTGGATTGCATGAATTGCTAAGGAGTGACTAGGGCACAAGGAATCTGTCTCTCCTTGTCTGTGCTTAACAGACAAGAAAAGTAACTAAGCCACAAGAGCTGCTCTTCTCTTTTTTGACATACCCCACATCCAGAAGCCAGATCTGGGTGGAATATTATCAGCCTGTCCCTACTTGCTGAGTGCATGTGTTGATTTGTGCCGTATTACTCTTTGCTGGTAGCTTTACCACAATAGACCCTAACAACCCAACAAGGCACTACACTGATTCTTAACTGTTTCTAATAAAGACACTGAGGTTCGGGGAGGTGAAGTGAACAGTTTTCTCAAGGTTACACAGGGAAGGGCAGGGGTAGGCAAAAAAGCCTGTGAGACTGAGTGTGGACAACCGTGGCTGGTCCAAGGATCCTGTTCCCAGCATCCTGACCCTATTCTTTTGATCCTTCAGAAGCAGAACCTGAAGTTCCCTCAGTCTCAGCCATAGCTGCTCTCATAAAACAGCCAAGAAGCTCTGGTGTGTTTGAAATAATCATGAAAAATAGAATTTCACTTAAAAAAAAGCAGCTGAGATTCACCCACTGTTACTGGTGAGCCAGGCAGGTCTGATAAATATTGCTTAAGGTGGAGTGGGGAAGGGAAGTGAGGAAGTGCTCTGATCAACTTCTCATCTGTGGAAGAAGCAAGCAAGCTATTAGGTAATTTGTAATAAATTCCTTGACTGTGTACTGTTTCTGTAGAGACACTATTTACTTAATTTGATTAAGAAAGAAGAAGCTGCCAGGCATCCTCTTTGTGGGGGCCATAGATTCTTATAAGAGCTGAGTGCATCTGAACCAGAGGTGGTAGGAGAGCACTTTCAGGGTCATCAGAGGTTGCTCATAAAAGAGCCCAGGCAATTAAACTGATTTCTTTTGTGTTGAGATGTCATTTACTATGACAGAGGTTTTTAGCTGCCACCCCATCTGATGTTATCTTTCCTTGCTGGAAGATATACTCTATGGGAACGGTATGAGTAAATTCTTCCCCCTGGCTTGTCATTCACTAGCTATTGACAATTAGGTCAGACAACTGTGTGTGGAGGGTGATGTCATGTGTGTTAAGAATATTTTATAGAATCTCTGGCTTCCACTCACCCACACAGGTAGCACCCCTCAGTTGCAACCAAAGGCTAGCTCTCTATATATTGCCAAGTGCCATTTGAGGAATAGGACTGGTACTTCCTGAAAAGCGGTGCGCCCAAATACTGAATTCCTTAAGAGTATTGACTTTGTGATGTCACAACATTAATCCTCCGGCTACCAACACACCTGACACACAGTAGGCACTCAGTAAGTTTGTTATTTAAGTGACTTAGCATAGAGTTTGTCTCCACACGAACCCTTCACAACACATATTCTTCCATGTCCATTCCTCTGGCTTTCTTTCATATATCAATGTCTTGACTCTTCCACCTAAAATGTTTCTCTCTTTCATTTTGGTGTTAGATGGATTCCATTTGGGTTAGATGGCTCACCAGTAGAAAGTACTTCATATCCACTAATGCGGGTGTCCTCAACTTTTGGGGTTGTGACTCCTTTGGCTGTCAAATAACCCTTTCACAGGAATCATATGTCAGATTCCTACATATCTGATATTTATATTATGATTCATAGCAGCAGCAAAATTTCAGTTATGAAATAGCAACAACATTATTTTATGGTTGGGGGTCACAAAAAGAACAATATGAAAGGGTCACAGTATTAGGAAGGTTGAGAGCCACTGCTCTAATGCAAGCCTACATTTAATCCCCAGAACCCATGTTAAAGGTAGGAGAGAAAAGATCTTACAAGGTTGTGCTCTGACCTCCACACAGGCATCTTGACACACGAAGACATCCTTCCCAAAACATAGCACCCACTCCTGTGTACATGTGCAAACAATAAACAGAAAAAATAAATGAAAAGCCTTCATGATTATTTTCTTCCTGCTTCTGACCAATGGTCACTGTCACCAAGGCACACGTTGATCACTGCAGTCGCCCTATGACTCACTGCAGACTCTGTTTATTTTATGGCACCCTGCATTTCTAAGCAAGACAATGTAATCCAGTAGCTAAGAGCTAGGCTCTGCATTGAAATCAGAGCTCCAACACTTACTAGAAAATTGGCTTACCTCCTTGAGGTTACTTCCT
Source organism: Montemys delectorum (assembly GCA_019843815.1). Lineage (NCBI taxonomy): Eukaryota > Metazoa > Chordata > Mammalia > Rodentia > Muridae > Montemys > Montemys delectorum. The sequence continues at coordinate 5,894 of JADRCD010219581.1, forward strand.
AGCCTACAAAAGACCACAATAATCTCTTGTAGAACAGGAGGGAATCTAGTAGGGGTATTGAGGGATAATGAAGGAAGAGACTATGGGAAAAGATAGTTGGAAATATGTGGGCATTTGGGGTGTGAGATTCAAACCTAGTACAGTAGAAACTTCTTAGAACCTACAAGGGTGACCTGAGCAAGGACTTTTAGTAATGAAGAATATGAAGCCTCAGGTGGTCATCTTCTGGAATCAGGATAGGCACCCAGTGGAAGGACTGGGACACCACCCCAGTCATTAAACCTACTATCCACAACCTGTCCTTCCTGCAAGATATGCTGGAGCAATGGTGGCTCAGAGCTTGTGGGATTGGCTAATCAGTGACTGATCTCATGTGAGGCCCAACCCAAAAGAGGAGTCCATGCCAGACACTGCCTAGGTGGCCAGGATCCCCAAGCTGGATAGTCTTAACATATCTTGTTATGCCATGTTTGGTTGATATCACTGGGGGCTCTGCTGTTTTCTGAAGGGAAATGGAGGAGCAGTGAATCTGTGGATCTGTGGGTTTCAGGTCCTGAAAAGAAAAGAGGGGAGTAGGAGGATGGGTGTATTGTATGAGAGAATAATAATGTTTTTAATCTCTTGATTAAAGATGAAAAGATTAAACAAGAGAATGGTTTTCCTTGGTATGGTCATATCCCTGGTACTAAAACTGAATAGTTCTTGATATTATTCTCCCATTAAAATGGGACTTCCATAAAGACAAAGGTCAGTTCTTATCCATCTCTGCATTCCCAGGATTCAAGTGTAAGCCTGATCATGGTGGACACTCTATTACTCTATTTCTCACAAATAAAGCAGATAGTTCATCTGGGAAATTCTTCCTGATAGTGAAATCTATGACACTGTGAGGATAGACACAGTGAAGGAATGGAGGATGAGAGGGTAAGATAGCAGGAACACAAGCTGGGGCAGGACAGGTCGCACATCAGCCAGCCCATTTCCCATCCACCCCACATGCCACCACAGATAACTCTCCTCAAGAGGGGCCCAGGGCAGCTCTTTTTATCCTTTTTATCCAGTTGTGACAAGAGTCTTTCTTCAGCATGCGGGAAAGCTAATTAGAGCTAATTTATTATCTTTGCTGAGAACCAGGGTGCCAGGTAGAGCCTGCTGGAGGCCTGTGCCGCAGAGAGAAATGTTTTTGATTATATTTACACATCTGATTTGAGAAGTACATGGAAACCCAATCATAGCTGTAATAACATGCTCATTGCCTCACAGTACACTCCAGCAGCTGTGTGATAAGCTTTCTGTGATGCCATTAGCCTTCCTCTTCTTCATGAAGTCTTTTGAGACTGTGTTCCACATTATCCACAGTCTCTCTGAGGTGGGGTAGGGGGGGGGGGGGGAGGGTGCATCAGTGTGTACTGGAGACAGGCATATTTCATGATGCTTGGAAAGGCATAAGCTTCTGCTTCCTCCTATGTCAACTAAGGTGACATTTTTTTCCTAGTTAACTTGATATGAAGATGAAACGTCGTGCTGTATGGAAATGATATGCCCAAAGCAAAGTGAATATCAGAAACTGATCGCCTGGGTCTATGTGCATGACTAGATAGTTGCTGCAGAAAACTGTCCCTGGACATGATTGTAGACATACTTCCAGTCCAAATTCGGAGGACAGGCACAATGTCATTGGAGAGATGGCTGAGTGCAGCCAAGGGGATGCTCTGAAAGATGAAAAGAGTTCATCTGTATGGCATGCTGGAAAGGTCTGAAGGTCTTGGGAATAACACAAACTCATGTGGGACTCTCAGTTCTGGGCCTAAGGGGAATTCGCTCAACCTGTCTGTGTTGTTTTCTCAACTATGGTAGGGGTGTGAGTATCTAATTCACATGGCTGTTGAGAAAATGGGCATTTACATGTATATAGAAATACACAGTGATTGATAAAGGAAAGAAACAGTATGAAATAGTAACTATGTAAGTATATAAATTTTGTATGAAGAATGGAGAAAGAACAGTAGACCACAAACCATAACCTCTTGCTTGTATCTTCACTTTACTCATCTGAACATGACTGTGCTCATCAGAGCATGACTGATCCTAAGAATGAGCCACATGGTATTAGAAAAACATTTTATATGATACCTGAAAACAGGGGACCATCCAATAAACAACTGACAATAACATGAGCAGATCATTGTAAAGCATCTCTTGTTGCTGGATGTAGCTGCCATCCAGAATGGAATGCACAGGACTCTGAATCCATGGGAAAGTAGCAACAGCAGTAGGTAGCATCCCTGTCATACTCTTAGCCTGCTCAGAGCAGATCCCTCACACCCTGAACTCAGGAGCAGCCTTTCACAAATCCTCACTAGCTGTTAGCAGGCAATTTACCAAAAACACATGAAACCAGAATGCTTCAGACATAAAGTAATTTTAGGAACTCATCCTTTGGCTATGTAAAAGAAAACAAAATGAGAAAAGGGTAAAATAGAATATAAAGGATTATAAGATGAAAATTTAAAATGGAAGCTAAATACATGTATTTAAAGTACAGACTTTCATCAAACCTGTCACCAGACACAAGACAAATACACACCTTTGTCAATGATGTGGATTCTTTCTCTAATCCCCACTCCTTACATCAGTATCGAGGAGAGGGTTGTCTGTAATCCAGGAGAAAAAATAAATAGAAGGATAGCTAAGTCTTGTACTTGAGAATATCATAAAGGACTGCCAGGGGAGAGCACAGATAGAGGAGGCAGAGTAGACCCTTGTTGATGGTAATGTGGACAAGAAAAAAGATTGGACCATTATTGATGGTAGTGTGGACAAGGACAAAGATTAGACCCTTGTTGATGGTAATGTGGACAAGAAAAAAAAATTGGACCATTATTGATGGTAATGTGGACAAGGACAAAGATTATATCCTTGTTGATGGTAATGTGAACAAAGAGAAACTTTGGAAAGTTTGACAGTTTGAAACCAGTCTAGGGGTTTAGAAAGGGGGATCATGGAGACAGAGAAAAATAGGACATATACAAAAATGGACTTTTGTCTTGTTTGAGACTGGTGTGGTGGTTTTAATAAGAATGTCTCCCATAGGCTCATATATTTGCATGCTTAGTCATCACTGGAGTGGCACTATTTGAGAAGGATTGTGAGATATGGTCTTGTTAAAGTAGGAATGGTCTTATTAGAAGAAGTGTGTCACTGGGGGGTGGGCTAGAGGTTTCAGAAAGCTCACACAAGGCCTTGCCTTTCCTTTTTTCTCATCTCAGCCTATGGATCAGGACCAGGGAGTAAGTTGTTTCTATGATAGGCCTGACCATGGTGGTTACTGGGGGATACGGAAGACTTTGGGACTTTGGACTAGAAAAGTAGTTAAATGCTTTGAGCATGACTTAATGGGCCCTTCTAGTAGATGCATAGAAGACAGTGATGAGGGCAATGTGAACTGTGTGAGTCCAGAAAAGGAAGTTTCAGAGGGGAAGAATATTAATGAGTAACATAAAGACCATTCTTGTGATATTTTTTTGTGAAGAATGTGGCTGTTTTCTTCCCTTGTCCCCCCACCCCCAAAAAAAATCTGCCTAAGGCTAAGTTAAAGAGTTTTTGTATTAACGTCATTGACAGAGATTTCAAAACAGCATAGTATCGACTCTGTCATGTGTATATTAATAATCACTCTTCTGCATAACTATAATGAAAACAAATGTGCAGGATGGACAAAGATAACTAGAAAATGTGCACTTTAAGGAACAGGGAGCACCAGGAAGTGTAATAGAGATAAGTCCATGGCTCAAGAAGCTTTTTACAGAATGCTTTAAAAATGTTTAAAGAAAAGCATGATAATAAATATAATAGAAGGAGTTATGACATCAGAGTAAGACCCACCCAGCTAAGCATCCTGATTGTAAAAAGTAGTTAAGGCAAAGCTAAAGCAGAAAAGGAAACCATTTACAATAGAATACAATTGTGAATAAAATGGAAAGAGGGAGTCAAGTTCCAGCCCCACCAGGCAGTAGAACTAGGTAGCTTTAGCCAAGTGATTCTGGCTTCAGAGTTAAGGATCTAAGAAAGGGGCTATGGAATTTTCCACCACAGCTAGGGAAGGCTGCTGAAGTCAGACATGTGTCAGGAGTGTCCCTGCATGGAGACCCAGAGAGGCTATTGTGTGAAGTTGGGAAAGGGATGCCTGAATTTTACTGGAGACCCCAAGATATTGGTAATATCAGAGTCGTTGGATACCTGCCAAGGAGAGCTGCAGACTGAGTGTGGAACCAGCCCAAGTGAAAAAGTTTGTTGGTTGCCGTCTACAAAGCTGAAAGGAGCTGGAGTTTTGAAGAATGCTTTGACATCAGATACAGAGATGCAGAATGTGGAAGTTGCTCTATTTGTTTTTGGTCTAGCTTTGATCTAGTATTTCCTCCTCACCAAGTTTTCTTTATTCCCTTCTGGAATGGATATATATATATATATATATATAGTACCATTTAAAAGTATATGATATGCTTTTTGGTTTTACAGAGATTACAGTTAAGGAATTTCCTTGAGCCTCAGAAGAGATTTTGGGGGCATTTAAACAGTGTTAAGACCGTAATAGGCTACAAGAACTTTTAAAATTTGGACTAATTGCATTTCTGCCTTAGGATGCGGCTACAAGCCTATGGCAACCAGGAAGTAGAATGTGGTGGTTTGAATAATAATAGCCCCCATAGCCATATATTTGAATGCTTAGTTATCAGGGAATGGCACTAATCCCTGGGTTAGAAGGGCTAGGTGGTATAATGTTGGAGCAGGAGTGGCCTTGCAATTCCCAGCCATGATGATAATGGACAAAACTTCAGAAACTGGAAGCCCCAGTTACATGCCTTCTGTTATAAGAGAGCCATCATGGTGTCGCTTCACAGCAATAGAATTGTGACTAAGACAACAGTGAGTCTGCATAAAATCCAGGTGGCCTGAAACTCACAGAGTAGTCCTAAGACGTCTCAAAAATCATGATCCTCCTGGCCTCCACATCTCAATTGCCAGCATTACAGAACTCAACAATTATGGTGTCTTTGGAAAGAACTTAAGGCAGAGAAAATGGGCAGAGCAAAAACATGGTAAAGTGACTATGCCTGCAAGGCTTCCAGTGAGGCATACTTCTTTTTAAATCTGGAAGGATTTGGAGAAGAGACAGAAACTTTGTCTTTATCTGTACAATGAGAACGAAAGAGTATGTTCCTTGTTAGGACATTTGAAGGATGTAATAAGCTCACTACAGTGCCTGGAACACAGCTTTCCACATGAGGCTTGTTATCACCTGTGTTATTGCTGAGCCCTAATGGCATCAGCAGATTGAAAACTCTAGCGTCCTATCTCATATCAATGATGGTTTCCTCCTGTCTTATATCTGAGAAGTCTACATGAGTATCTTTGACATAATTTCTTTAGTACATATGAAGAACAGAAAGCCTGAGAGTTAGTTCTAAGGAGATGAGAGAGTGACTAAACAAAGAGAGACAATAAGAAAAAGCACCCACAGAATGGCAGGACTCACAAGGCAATTGTTGCAAGATATTAATGAGCAGGGAGATCTGGAGAATCCACAGCAAAGCTTTCTGAGAGAGACCAAGAGGAGTAACTGGGGACAGCCACAAAGAGCAACGATAAAGGAGGCATGACAGGTCCCAGCAGGCCTGGCCCAAATGTAACACAGAACAAGCCAGCCTAGCCAGAAGAAAGCAGCGTGTCTTGTTCATTTCCTCTGTGAGACTTTCAATCAGCACTAGCCTCCTGGCAGGGTGAGACAGGGCTCCAAACCTTACAGGTTACTCAGAAGTCACCAGAGAAAAATAGAAGAGGAAAGCCTTGAAGAATGAGCATGGTCTCTGATGGGATGCAGTTACCATAGAGACCACTCTCAATTTTAGCCAGGAAGGGCAGTCCCTGTCCTCAGAGTAGTTAACAAGCTATTGACCAAACATGAAGGGGCCAGCAGGTGAGTGGAATGAAGGCGCTACATCACCACTGACCGTTCTGAGATCAAACAGAGGAGCAAGCGGCCATAAATCAACCAGGCCACTACAGGCATTGTACCAAGTTCAAGAGAGCACAAGATTCCAAGCTGCTATGCACAGCACACGGAGATTGTCCCAGAGGCAGGTGTTCAAAAGAAAGACGCTCATGTTTGCTCAGACTTGCTTAAGACTTAAGCAGGATTAAGACAAAACAGAACAGCGCTTGCAGGCATACAGACACTAACTAAGAAGGTGGGAAATCTTAGTTGAGAAAAGCATGTGAAGGGAAAGCATGAAGGAGAAAACACTTCGTAGCATATTGCCCAACACTCAGTCAAGCTGAAGACACAGCAGGGGTAGCGGGAGGATCCCGGCTTCCAGAATGAAGTGCTGTTGTTGATATGTGGCAAAACAGGATTTGAATCGGTTCTTTTTGCAAGCAGGCCTTTGGTTTTTCTACCAGGCTGCTTCTACACTCTGCACTCTACCTGTAGTGTGTTCAGATGCACATCCAATGGTGTGAGCAATCACTTCCTGTTTTACTTATCATCTTCGTTCCAACTATAGGAAGTAGTCACAACTGAGCCAGACCTGGGTAGCTAGACTTGTCCCTATAGCATGAGGACCTTGAACTGCCTCTTCTAGAAGCAGGTCTATTCTATTTGCATAAGTGGCAGCTTAACATCCAAGATCCTTCTGTCTTCTAGAATAGCTGGCCCTGCTTCTTCCTCTCCTTCTGTTCTGGGAGGCATTTAAAACACCAAAGTGCCTTGTCTTACACATTGGGCTTCCTCAATCCCAAATTACTTTTGTTTTCTTCTTAACTGATTGCTGTGCCACTTCAAAATTCAGCTAAAAGGCCATATCATTCATTCACCTAATCATTCATTCATTCAAAATGAGCTAGCACTTACCAAGTGCCAAGAATACTGAGTCCTCCCTAAGTACTTTCCTACTAGTTACACAACTCACTAATAAGAGGCAACTGCTCAGGGCAGGGCTGTATGTTGATGGGTCTGGGTAGCTCATTAGAGTTTAGATTCCTTGAGGGCAGAGTGGGCCTTACTCACATTCTAGCTTCGTTTCTAGAATTAAGCACATAGCAGCTGCTCAATAAATATTTATTAAAGGATGAATAAAAGAATACATGAATGAATTGCATTTCAAATTCTATCCAGCTTACTGGATTCTGAAGGGAATTCTCCAAGCCATCAAGTAGGCTTGGGATGAAACGTTCTCATGTGCATTACTTAATAAAAAGAACACTGGGTCAATTGAAAAATTTAAAGTCAATATGAAATTGATCCTCATCAGCACTTTCTTCTCCAAATATATAGACAAAGGGACATTTCTGAAACATATGTATTAGTGTTGCATTTTCTGCTCCACAGGCTCAGTGATCGTTGTCACCTCTAAGTCCAGCCCTCATTAATTTATGGGGCATCCAGCATAATCAGCAATAGGCTTCTTGGCAGCATAAATTGGAGACTAGGCTAGGATTCGAATGAGCTCTAAGTTGCAAATGAGCTATTTCCTTGCACATTTTCTCTTAGAAGTTACTGAGAACAATTTTAATGATGCTGAAGCCCTGTAGGCAGGATGTTCAAGGACCCTCCAAGATTCTTGGCCAACCAGACCCCTTCCATTGTACAAGAGAAAGAGTGCAGACAACCCAAGTAGCACACGGATATCACCTCTATCCAGCCAAGCAGTTGAACACAGAGATGCCCAAGAGAGAAAAATAGGACTCCTTGCTGAAAGAAATATAGTATCAAGAATATCCCTGGGGACAAGAGCCTGGTGCCCAGTGCTGCATATGTATGTTCTTTTGTGAACTGCTGGATGGTCTCCCGGGGACTGGCCCAGACGAAACTGAGAAAATGACTCTGGATCCTAGGTTTGCCTTTCCTGCAAGCACTGGAAAGTATCACAGCCCAAGAACTCCCTGAGCTAGCCATGTCCAATGCTAATCCAGAATTGTTTTGCCTCAGAATGTCTTGCTTAGAACTTTTAGGCAAGGATGTTCCTCCTGTTTAACAGTTGGCATACAGGCTGGTTATAGAGTGAGCCTGGGTTGTCCATACCAAACTGAAATTGTACAGGGTAGAAGTCTCAGGAGTAGCTTCTCCAGGCTGTGCGTGAAGTCCCAGGCACAGTCTCCCTGGAATAAAACTCCAGGTGGTTGTAGTGGTGAGTCTAGGGACGTGTAGGGCATGGGATGGGGAAATAAGCCTTCAGAAGATGGAAAGAGATACAATAAGGAAAGTGCTTTTTACCCCACAGTGCATTCCTCTAACCCCTAGTCACAGCTGTTTAGGTGGGTATGTATAGTACTTATACATTCATATGCACACAAATACAAATATGTACACACAATGCAAATATCTACATAAATGCACATAAATCCCATATTTTATGATATTATCATATTTGATGCAACCCTAATAGTATAAACAAAACAGCATCATTTCTACTTTACAAGGACATTCAGACCTGCGATGTTATGTAGCCAAAGCCTCACAACCCCTCGAGAGAAGTCTCAGATTTGAACCTAGGACCATAATCTTGAGCTTTTAAATCAGTCACGTGTTGAAGAGTTTTTATTTTTTTGAAACAGGGTTTCCTGTATACTAGGTTAGTACACTTGTTAAGTAGCTGAGGGTTACCTTGAACTTTGGATCCATTTTCCAAACTGGGATTATAGGCATGTCCCATCACAGCCAACAATTATTTCAGTTTTGAAAGGCAATTAAAGTCAAGCCTTGTGCTCTCCAACCTAGGTGAGAAAAGTGTTACTCACATCTTAGTCTGTGTAACCTTTGACTTCCATGGTGTCCCCTAATCTCAAGCTGGCTATTTCTCTATCTCTCTCAAAACAATTGGAGAACATTATTTGCTCACATCCTGAGATGCATGGCATAATATGTCTGTTCATGAACCAGACATCCAAAGCCATTCTTTATACTTTATAAAAAAAAATTGTAATTGCTGTGCTTTTGTTCCCGCATTGTATATGTCTGGTATGCTTGCATGTGTGCATGCATGTTCACAGGCATGTGTGCTTATGCATGTGGAGGCCTATAGTTGACAGTGTCTCCCTACACCATTCTGCTCATTTTACTGAAGCAAGGTCTCTTAATGAAACTGAAGCTCACTGCTTTGTTTAATCTGATGAGCTAGTTTTTGTGCCAGGGTTTCTAGGTGGGCTACCATATCGACTCAATTTCTATGCAAAATTTGAGGATTTCAACTCTGATCCTTAGTGAGAGGAATCATACCTGCCATCATCCCAAGCCTTGTCTTACATTTCATATTTACAAAAGATATGGCAAGTTTAGGAGAAAATACATGTGGAGAAACAATGGAATGGAAAGGTGTCCTTATCTCACTCTGGGGAGAAATTCATCCATGCGTTAATGCAGTGTCTTCTAGTCTTTAGGTGTTTGTAACTACACACCTAAGCATATGTTTGCAAGGAAAAGATTGTTGTGAGTTCTCACTCCTCCCTTCTGTCCATATGTCTTTAACAACATTAAAGAGCCTTTAGAGATCACTTTTATTTTGTTTCTACCTTACTTAAAGGGGAACAAAACACCAAAACTCTTTTCTCACTTGTGAAAGTTCATTTCTTGCTCATTTGCAGAATTTCTAAAAACTTCATGGGAATGAATTGTTTGCTCACAAATCTCTGCTATTTCTGTTTTTAGGATAGAAGAGTGGACGAGGATTCCTGGGGTGAAAAGTCATGCTACCACCTTTAGTATACTGTGTGCTAGTGAGATTGTCAGCAGAGCTTTCTTTCCACCCCAGAATATCATGCTTTGTGATTGGGCCTTTTGACATGGCCAAGGAAGTTTGTCTAAGTTTGAGTAAAAACCAATTAAGGAAACATGTTGAGACAAAAAATACATCTGTGTCACTTCTGCTCTATCTAAACTATATTTGCCATTTCTTCACAATTCAGTGAGTTCTAGGACTAATCTCCAGCTAAGCAACTACAGTTAGAAGGGATGCAGGCTGTGGTCAGTTAGATCGCCTCCAAACCCATCAAGTGGGATTTTCCTCTTTCTGTTCTCTTCTTCAAATGTCTTGGGAACATGAGAAGGGAATGGCAATGTAAGACTGGAAAGCTACCCAGTTCCTCAAATGGATGCAATGAGCAGTGGTGCTAAGTCTAAGAGAGGAAAGGGCTGTTCATTAAGGAAGTTAACTTGACTCATTCAAGCTAATGCAATAAACATTTGATTCACTCAGAGGTCCCCAAAGCCAAGAGCCTCAGCTGAAATTTTAAGCTTCCTGCCATTTTCTGGCCAGTACAACTCTTGAGAGACTTTTGGGTGCTCTGTAGACCTGAGCCAAGCAGACTGCTTAGCATATCAGGTAAGCTGACAGGGGTTAAAAGAATCAATGGTACCTTTAAGAGCTTTGAATGTCAACTTGCAGGACTTAAGACCTATTCCACCATCTGAAAAAGACCATGCCCTTTGCCTCTGTCTTTTAATATGTATAATACCTTTACCCTACAACAAACTCATTTCAACAGCATAGATCAGATACACATAGAAAAAGCTCAGTGCTTGGTCAATCCTCCAGAGCAGGATGTGGTACAGAGGAATGGGTAGAATTCACTTCTCTTTCTCCACGGATGGTAGTTACAGTGTACAGAGTATAAGCTGGGGAAACAACTTGCCCATCCAAAGAATTCCAGAAGTTGACCCATTGCCTTCCTGGTAGCATATATGGAAAAAGCCATTCTTCTTCCTCTTATGCTTTACAGTTTCCAAAGATTTGGCAAATACAGAGGGACTACTCTTGCATAGGATTAGGTTGAGACTATTCATCTTCCCAATCCTGGAGCCTTTCCTTGGGTTGTGGTAGCTCATGCCAAATGGTAGTATGAAGTAGAGGAGCCAGAAGTCACATCCTGTCTGCCCAGGGGACTAATTATGTAGCTAGCTCTCTAAGGTGCAGTCTAAGGATATATTAACACAACTCATTATAAAACTGCCCTATTTTGTATCTCCATCCCCATAAGAAAAAAAGAAATCTTTCTTCCATCACAAGATGCTGTACAGGCTTGGTTTCACTAATATCAGCGTTGGGACCTCAGTTGCAAAACCTGGAAATCAGACACACAGCTCTCTGAAGTCTTTTTAAGCTTCAAAACTATATTTTATTTGCCAATAAAGCTGAGAATTGTTATGTATACATACCCATAAAATAACACATAACTCTTTACATCTTCTAAATGAAAAGTGTTTGTAAAACTTTTCAAATAAAAACATTAAATTTCAATCCAGTATATTTTGACAACTGATAAAGCACTCTAGAAACTGTACACTTCTTATCAATAAAACTCACACTCTTCTATTCATTCAGTTCTTAGACATAAAACAAATAATTAAGAAATATTAGTGGAGGGTGAAGAGATGGCTCAGTGTGTAAAGAGATTGCCACACAAGCATTAAGACTTGACCTTGAATCCCTACATAAAATCTGAGTACTCCTTCAGCAGGGTGGGAGAAGGCATGGGAGCCCTCAGAACCTCATCAGCCAGACAGCCTGGTATGCTCCACAGACAAAAAACAAGGAAATACTGTCCGCAGATGAGCTGGAAGATGAGGGCACATATCCGAGGTTGCCCTCTGATCACCATCAGTAGATCATGTGACTCTACACTGGTGTGTGTATGTGTGTGTGTGTGTGTGTGCGTGTGTGTGTGTGTGTGTGTGTGTGTGTGTGTGTAAAATAATATTAATGAAAATATACTGGAATAAGAGGAACAGAGTTTGAGCATCATTGTAATTGCTTTAGTTTTATACTAAAAGACATAACTTATGCCTTTGGGACTCAGTTTCCCCATTTGCCAAATGACAGTAGTGCTAATATTAATTCTCGGGGAGATACTACATAGAAAGACACTTTCTAAATAAGAAAATACAAGTCTGTCATATCCACACAAGTGAATCTCTATTCTAAGAAATTCTCGATTAAGCAAAGCATCTCCGACTTTCAAAATCATGTTCAGCTAGCTATACTGTCTCTCCTTAAATATCCCCGGACATCTCAATCTTAACCACCTTGGACAGTGTTTGAGTGGTGTACTGGCTAGTTTTATGTGGACTTGATACAAGCCAGAGTCATTTATCTGAGAAGAGCAAGCCTAGACTGAGAAATTCCCCCACCAGATTAACCTGTGGGCAACCATGCGGGGCATGTTCTTAATTGAGCATTGCTATGGGAGAACCTAGCTCACTGTGAGTGCTACCACTCTTGGGCTGGTGGTCCTGGGTAGTGTAAGAGACAGGCTGAGCAGACCATGGAGAGTATGTTAGTAAGCAGCACTCTTCTGTGGCCTATGCTTTCAGTTCCTCCCTCTCGGTTCCTGCCTTGAATTCCTGCCCTAATTTCCCTAGAGACAGGACCCTGAGCTGTAAAATGAAATAAACCCTTTCTTCCTCAAGTTGTTTATGGTCATGGAATTTTAGCACAGCAATAGAAACCCTAACCAAGACAAATGGGCACTTTCCTGCACTAAGCGTTTGCTATACACGTAGAACGAAAGACTTAGACAAGCACAGGATCAAGTCCCAGGTTCATCAATGGACATTGAGAAGAGCTTGAGAAAACTGTTTCTCTCTTGGGACCTTGGTATCCTCATCTATAATTAGGTGGTGTCCAGGGCAAAAGAGTGTTACAAAAATTAAAACGTAAGAACCCCTCAAGAAATGAAGACACAGTTCCTCCCATGTAGCAAGCACTCAACAGAAATGCCTGCTGCACACTCATTTTTCTCCTTTTCTCTTGAGCACCCACATGCTCAAATTTCAGCATAAAACTTGGCATAAACACATGTGGACGTAGATGGGTGCTCCTAGCCAGGTAATGTCAGAGAATGGCTCAACGGAAGTCTCTATACCAGTATCGCAACAGGGTCCTGCATGAGCCTCTCGCCCACTGTGCTCATCACCACAGGATTTCACCATGAGCATTTAATTTTTTTTATATAAAAAGAAAGATTATTCTCAATGATGCATGCGATAAATATGCAGGCTTTAAACCTTTTAGAAATATTAAAGATTTTACCGCTCAGCATTTGACAGACTTGATTAATCCCTTCCACACAGAAATATTCAGGAGGATAGCTGTGGTTGAGTTTTAAAGCTCCGAGAGTGTTCTTTGATAAAAGCAAAGAAAAGGTAAAGGGCTTTTAAAAAGAGTGAGCGATTCTCCTGCCACACAGAATAGACAAAGAATCCAAAGCCTCAGAATGCTGTGCAGTGTGGTAGCAGGCTGGATGTCGGCATGGGGGAGGGGTGCAGGGAGCCGTGCTTTAAACCTTTCTCCTTCACAGGAGTTTGCCAATGAAAGGCACATGTCCAGCTTGAACACCGGATGGGAATCTAAGAGATTTCTTCTCCGCTGGGTCCCAAATGGATGTTGTGGGAAAGGGTGGGGGGCAGGGCCAGCCTGGGCAGCACAGACTTCAGACAGGGAGGAAATGGAAAGGCCACTGCCTCTTTTCTGCACCTCTGTCATCAGTGCTCTACCTGGATACACTTCTTCAGGCCTCAATTTAAAAAAAAAAAAAAAAAGTAATGCATACCTTAACTGTTTTCAGTTTGTTTTTCTTCCTACTATTATTAGCACATACTAATTACACAAATGTATAGGAATCCGTCATGACAGTCCCAAACACACATGTGGCATGCAGCCATCATCTCTATCGACCCCTGTCCCCTCCTCTCCTTCCCAGCATGCTTTCTAATCCCTAGTAGTCTACCTTCTACTTTCAGATCTGGATGTTTCCCCTCCACTTTTATCGGGGCCTTCTAAAGAATGGAAATAAATTTTGACCAATTTTTCTCCATTAGCATCTGCTTAGCTTTTGTATTTAATCAGTATCTATTACTTGGAGAATTGTGTTTAATGAATACAACTTTCTGAACAAAATAAATAAATAAATTGGGTTTAACAAATACAATCTTTTAAAGATGTAGGGTGGTGCAAACACTCCTATTTAAGTGTGGTGCTTCCAACATTGGCAAACAGTCTACTTCTTTCTATACTGTGATAGAAAAAAAAATATTTCAGAGGTTAAAAGAACTGTACTTCCAGCTCAAACCTCCTTCCATAAATACTGTGTGTCCTTACTCACAGATGGGCTGGGAACAGCTTCCAGCTCGGCCTCATTGCCCACTTCCTGGTAGGCACCTTTGATGAAGGTATGTGTAGGGGAGCTATGGGGGACAAAGGAAAGGTGCCCTAAATCCAGCATTCTGTTCCTTGGCAGTGTTAGCCAAAGCTTTGGGAATGGGTGGTATAGCCCTAAGCCGGATGCTCAAGGATGATGGGGAAGGGGATATTGTATACCATGTTACAGTTTCCATCTGTGAATTTCCACCGTGATGCCAGACAAGTGGCTAGCTTTTTGAATTCACCACCACCGCAAATCTCCTCCCACCATTACCTGCTCTGAGCGTTTCTTTGCCGCCCAGGTCAACCTGCAACCCCAGCCACTATTCTATTTTTATGAGAGCATTTTCCCAACACGAAACACCAACATCTCTGCCACGAGATATTATGGGGGCAAAGGTGTAATTCAATTACGTGACTTAATCAATTCAAATGGCTAATGTACAAGAATCTCCGGATGTCATCCAGCTCTCAACTGAGGGGGAATAATTGTTCCATAATTTCTTAATTCTCCCACAAGACAGTTTAAATTAAAGGATGTCAATTTGCAAAGCCAGGCTGCATTGTATTCTTAAATTGGGCCTGAAATAGCCACACGAAGGAGGGCAATAAGGCCGCCAGCACTGCCCAAAGTGCCTGGTGCTGTGCAAAACTGTTTAATACGGTCAGACCCTTTAATCTTCATATCTACTGATGCAGAAAGCAGCATATTTCTGTCACTTATGATAAGAAACATTACTTTTTAAATTCCTTGGTGAGGTCTATAGATCTTAGGCAACCACGATAGTAGGACTTTCTATTTCTGTTCCTATGAACATTTCCTTTTCCCCTCAAATTGGTTTTATTCTAATCCATTTACTTTCCAATCTAAGTGAGAGACAAGTAACCTGAAAGGAACCACCAAGGAGAACAAAGGCATGCACCTTGCAGTTCTCTCGGAGCTGCTGTCTACCACCACCGCAGTCAAGAGTTAGTGATTAAATGCATGAGGGTCCTGAGGTGTTAAACTCTGGGGCCAGTAGTGAGCTCCAGAAAGGGAGAAAAGAGAGAGGAATGAAATTAGAGAGTAACGGGCTGAGGGGTGATTTGAAATATTTTTTATGAAACAATCATGTATTGTACTCACAAGTGTCCTAAAAATTGATTCAGTTAGTGTATCCAGGCTGCACAGGGATGATGCTGGGGGAAGCGAGTTCCCAGGTTCTGGTCGGAAGGGGATTCAGTGAAGCTCTTCTGAAATTGCCAGGCCACGAGTCAGGAATCATGGAGAAAGGGCAGGGAGCAGCTGCAGTGAAAGAAACCCACGTCAGTTTTTAGAGCCGACTACAGAAGAAGGAAAGAGGATTGGCATTGACTTGGTCACAACAATGGAGTTGAGACTAAGAGGTTGGGAGGAGGCCTGTTGTCTAAAGCGCAAGAGTGTATGGGGTGCTGAGTCAACATTCATCAAGATTTAAAATATACATTTTAAAATATAGTTTATTATCAATTGTACAAATGTTCTTCAACCCTCATTTCAAGATTTTAGACTGGGTGATATGCATACAAGCCAAAACACCAAAGCTATGCATTGTGCATATTTTACTTAACAGTCTGTCTGTCTGTGGGAGTAATAGATTGAGGTGGAAGCAAAGGTAAAGAACATGTATAATTGTTACTGCAGAGACATCTCATCAGTTTAGAGTGCTAAAGCTCTTGCAGAAGATGTGGGTTTGGTTTCCAGCACTGATTTGGAGGCCTACAATGACATGCAACTCCCAATCCAGGGCATTCAATACCCTCTTCGGAATTGTGTGGGTACCTGCCCTCATGTACATATGCTAAAATACACATGTATGACTGACAATGAACTATATTTTAAAATATATATTTTAAATCTTGATGAATGTTGCCAAATGACAATCTTCAAAGGTTTAATTGTGTACTCTCTTCAGCAAATAGGAAAGGCCTTTTCCACACCCTCACAAGCAGGGTAGACAAGAAATTTCTTTTATGGAAACTTAGGAGAGAGAAGGCACATTTATGACAATATAGGTGTTAATATTTCATGAAAGAATCAGCATTTTAAGTGCATATTGCAGCTATTACATGTATTAATTTATTTGTAAATTAACAATAAACCTCAGGTTAGGGTTATTATTGTTATTACAAATAAAGAGATAGAAACAAAGATAACTTAGAACATATGGTCCTGACTACTGCTGTTAAGAGCAGAGTGAAGATTGTAGCCCCAGCACCTGCCATCCTCATTCCCAGCCTTGTCTCCTAATTGTCAGTTTCTACTGAAGTGATGGTATATTGTTGATGATGTGTGCTATAGCAGGTACGCATGGATAGAAAAGCAGGAGAGGGGGAAATGCACAAGAAATCAAACCAGGGAGTGATTCTTTCCACCTTGATGAAAGAACACAGAGGCTATTAACTATATTTTCAAAATATAGGGCTATAGGGAGTGATAGCAAAACCCGAAGAAGAACACATCAACACATTAACACGATTTTTTCTTACGTTTTATTACGTCTTTCATCAGAACGAAAATGATACTATAAATACTGACAATATCATTGAAAGATGAGCTACAAAACCAAAAGTACAGTGTAACCAAAAGAACACGACTCTAGTTCCCAGCCTAACCAAAAGAACACAGCTCTAGTTCCCAGCCCAACGTTTACCGTTCTTCAACTTGGTGACTTTAGAGAAGCTGCCCAACTTCTCTGAACCTCGTTATGTCAATGAAAAGGTGAGTTTACAACCTCGGGAAATGTTTTATGAGAACTAAATGTGAATAGTACCGGTCAATGGGTATCATGATCAGTAAACAGCTCCTGCCTCTCTGCTTGATCTCATTCTTTCCCATTCAGATGCCCCACTTCAATCAAATTGGTCTATTTGCCTTTATTAAACTTAATGGAATCCTCCAGTCAGCTTACATTCCTGTATCCTGTTCTTTTTGCTGAAGCAATCACTTTGTATGCTCAAATCTTCTCAATATGGATTCTTCCCCAGAGCCATTCAAGTCTACATCAACTGCCACCAACTCTGTAAGGTTTCTTGGCCATTGACCTCAGATATACACTCCTCTATCTCTGAATTCCCTAGTGCCACTCTACTCTAACACTATTCCGAGGTTAGTCATCACAATTACAGCAGTTAGCACATGCTTACCTGTGTAGTAGGCATGATTCTCAATAGTTCACATACTTTGCATCTTACATTGTGTGTGTTCTTGTCACTTGTTGACACAGGCATTATGACTGTCATTATGACTCTTTGCACATCTTATCTGTGTGTCTGGACTGAAGGCTTTCAAGAGTAGAGGCTATGAACACAACATTAAAAATCATTGGCTTTGTAGTCAAAGAATTTCGATCTCTATTTTTTTTTTCGATACAGGGTTTCTCTGTGTAGCCCTGGCTGTCCTGGAACTCACTCTGTAGACCAAGCTGGCCTCAAACTCAGAAATATGCCTGCCTCTGCCTCCCAAGTGCAAGGATTAAAGATGTGTGCCACCACTGCCAGCTTTGAATCTCTATTGATGCTAAGTTCAGTCCCTCTGCTATTTGGCAAGTTACCAAACTTGGTATGTGCTTCATTTGTGAGCAGGGATGCTTATGATACCTACTTCCAAGTGTCATCAGAACGCTCAGATTCCAAATAGGAGACTGATAGATGGGGAGCTTGACGAGTGTCAGCCCTTATAGGCTTGTTTAAAGATACAGGCATGATGTCCCCACTCACAATGTTCTGACTCAGTGATGGATGAAAGTGATGTATATGGAGTAGAAGTTAGACTTTTTGAAATTTTCTACTATCTCAAACTGACAAATATGCTCTAATATTCTTTTTCATGCTGGGTAGTGGCAGTGAGCTGTAGGTCCCAGTCAACTATGGGATCAGGAGGAAAACAATCTATAATCTACAGAATTGCCAAGTCATGATGTTCTGTAAGTGGGTAAGGTCCATGCATTTTCTGCAGTGAATGGATTTGCTGAGATGTAACCCAACAGAAGGTCAAAGGTCAAAGTCTCTGACATCTTTTCATATCAGCTTGCACATGTTAGAGTGCTGCCTGAAATGCCTTCTCATATTGTTAGCATCCTTTCACAATGAACAAGAGGAAGCTGAGGCCTAGCGTTCCAAGATCCAGCCCCAACAGACCCTTGGATGGGAGTCCCCTTTCCAGAGAGACTTGCCTCCACTGTGTCCTCTTTTTTGTGTTATCTTTTGTTTTTGTTGTTGCTGTTGTTGTTATTGTTTTGGGGGTTTTTGGTGTTGATTTGGCAAGAGAGTCTTACTTTACAGCCTTGGACCATCTGGAACTGAATATGTAGATCAAGTTGTCCTCAAACTCACAGATATCTACTTGTCTCTGCCTCCTAAGGGCTGGAGGTAAAGGTATGCACTGCCACACCTGGCATTACTTTTATTAACCAATTTTCTTGCACATCAGTCCCTTGATTCTCATGACATAGCTTCTTGTTGAAAGTCTTACTCCACAGCAAGTTCCCTAAAAATGGAGACTTGTTTTAATCATCAATCCCTAACACTTCACACGGCTCTGATGTGTGAGTGTCACTAAATATGTATTAACTGAGTAAGCCAATGCACAAGAAATAGATAAGAGAATGAGCAAAGAGAGGAAGCCACCAAATCATAACTTACTACTAGATAATTCACAGAAAAGTCATTCAACCTGACAATCAAAGCATAAGAAAGAAACTGTACTAAAGGGAGATGCTTTATATGAATAGGTGTCAGGGCTCTGCACAGGACCAGCTGTGTTGTGTTCCTGTCAGCTACACAGTCACACATCATGCTGCCAAGCTTTGGAAGCATTAGCAATAAACCATTTAGAAATGCTAGATTCACCAGCAATTCTTAAACTCAGGACATTAACAGACATACTGTTTGGCTGCTCTCATAAAAGTCGAGCGTTATGAAGAGAAAGTAATAATTAACTCATAAGGAGCAGGGCAAGTAAACATTCTATTAAAAGGGAAAAAGATTCCAAATGCATATAATCTCCTTCCATTACATTATAGGCATTAAAATTAATAGTGTTGGTTTTTCTGTGGCTTGCATAGTCATTGTATTTAACAAGCTGAAGTTAACTTCACAGGGAAAAAAATAAATTAAATGTACCAGTGTCTCAGGAAACTTCATTTTCTGAGTGAATAGCCAAGTTGATGCACATCACCAGAGTGTCTGACAATCGGTTTTCCATACTGGTGTGTTCTAAATGGGAAAGGAAACCAACTCTTCATTTAAATTATATTGCAAATCACTTCTTGCCTGCTGAATGGCATTCAGCTGCAGTAGGTGGCTTTCACCGTAGGGCCCAAACCAAGACACTGGATGATTAATGCTAATTTGAAATGTTTTCTTGGTAGGGGGATGGGCACGTTATCTTGGTGTAGAAGAGGCTGAGGAAATTTTATGGTGGGTGACTGACTCAAAGGCCAACGGCATATTTACCATCAGATAAAAATGCACATTCACAAACATACCAAGACAAGTCAATTATTCCCCCATTCACTGCTCCCCAGGTCTTTTGTGGAAAGAAACCTATTTATACTTCCCATCAGATGGATACACAGAATCGTAGTAAACAAGCCCCCAGTTCCTCTGTTCTATATTTTATTTCCCAGGGCACCTTCCATTGTGGAAGCCATTAGTTTTGGTGTTTTTGTTCCGATTTATCAAGACAGACCTTCTACCGGTCCTGGTCAGTTTTGCTTCCAGATTCCAAACAATTCAGAGATACACAGTTTGGCTGAGTGAAGAGAACCAACAGAGTGCACTCTGTCACCTTTGGCGACAGTGGCTGGGAATCTATACGGGTGACGACATATAAGGATAGTTCACAAAAGATCACTGTTTGTCTTTTACTTCCTATATAATGTAACCGAATCAGATCATATAAAATAAGGAAATTAATAGAAATGAATATGTACCAAAAATATAATTAACCCTAGCTATCATTAGCCTTCTGAAATTAGCATATTCTTTGGAAAGGAAAGAATTCTCCTTGTAGGACACAGGTAAGGAAAGATTCTCCACCTCTTTGTGGGCAGTCTGCTCCTGGCAGCCTTCCCCATGGAGCATGCTCTCTCTGTACTTCCGCCATCTATGGCAAAGGGTGCTGTATGAACTTCCATGCTCTCTTCTCTGTACTGTCCTGAATGTGTCTCCTTCCTTTGCTGAGCTTGAGTTTCCTACTGTGCAAGATTGTCATGTGGATTTGAGGTAAACTCCTGAGCTGCTGAATGCCTGTCATAAGTAGACACTCTATAATTGAGAGCTATTATTGCAATGTCCTTAAAATGAAGCCTGTTTCTGCACTTATCAGTGTTTTTCTACCATGCTGCCCTGATGATCAGTGAGTAGTGCTTGAGATATTGGTTATCAGTGCATCTAATGGGCTAATTTATATATGCATAAGTAGCCCTGTGCCATAAGTACACATTTTCTGTTATGTGTGTTTAAATCAATGTACTTCAATAGCTGAAAGCTCATTTCCATGTGGGGCTTTGACCTTTAAAATTACTGAATGTGCTGCTCAAGTGACAGGCTCCTTTCTGTACCCGACACTGATTTGCAAAATTAGATGTCCAGAAGGCTAAAACATAATTTTTGAGAACAAGACAACAGTCTAACAAGCCTGGGAATATGCCATTAACCCTGAGCACAGCAGAGTCTTGGTGATTATCAAGGAACTAGACTTCTGCCTCTGCAGTATGCAAAGCAGGTCACACCTTTAGCCAGGACAGCCATAGACAAGCTTCCAAATGGAGGTCCCAAAGCCCAGAGGCTCCCTGAGCCTGCAGAGCCACTGAAGAGTCTGGTCTTAAGTTGACTGCATGTTGACATTACTTTGGAAGGCTTTACAACTTGACTTGCTCTAAGATTGACCTGGTAAATTCCAGGGAAGCTTGGTGTTGAAAAACATATTCTACAAACTCCCTGACTGTGACATAATAGCTTGGGTTGAAGACAAAATTATAGAAGTAGAAGGATATATAAATTACCTGATGGTCTTTGATAGAAATGGCCTTCCTCCTGAGAAGATATGGGTGGATCAATCAGAAAAACAGAACAGAGAAAGGAAAGATGAGAGCAGGAAGAGGAGGGTTGTGGTCTGAAAGAAAGGAGGGGTCGTATATATGACAGGAGTGTTCTCAGGGCATCTGGGAGCCGTGAGCCAGGGTTCTCTGGAGGCTCTTGCAGACATAACGAGTTATGAAACTAGAGTATGGCAAGCCAGCTCCTGGGACAGGTGAACCTTCACAGAACTCATGCTGTACGTGTCACCTCTCCAGCCTTTAAAGGCCTTTTGGAAGGTGGTGGCTCTTAGGAAAGAGTGTGGATAAACTGAAGAAGGAGCTCCTACTCTCGCCAGGTCTCTGGACCCATGCTTTGACCTCTGACACCCCCGTCTTGGTACTTAAACTTCAAGACTCTCCATGATTCAGTTTTTTCCACCTAAAGAACTCTTTTTTTTCCCTCTGCTGTGGCAACATTATCAAATGTCACCTTGAAATAAGTCATACCTGATTTCCCCGGGAACAATTAACAGCTCCTTTGTTCAGTCAATTTCTTTCCGACTCTTCTGCCTGGTCCATCTCATCAGATTATATAAAATGCCAGACACCCACACACCCAGTACTAGCTGTTATTCTGTGTTTTCATCTTTGATCTTTGCAACAATGTTCCACATACAGTACAATGTTAAATGTATCTTTGTAATTAATTAAGTTATTTTTTTACTTTACAACCTGATTGTAGCTTCCCCTCCGTCTCCAGCCCCTCCCTCTTGCCTCTGCCCCTCCTCCTCTCCTTTGAAAAGGAGAGGCCTTCCATGGAATATCAACCAGCCAGCTGCAGCATATCCAGTTGCAGTAAGACTAAGCACATCTTCTATTGTACAAGATAACAATGTTACAAAACATAGACCCAAATAAGCTAAGAAACAATGAGACCTGGAGTTGGAGGGGGGTTGGTACTGGAATTTTACCTAGAAGGAGAAATAGATTAGACTAGACATCAGAGTGATGGAGGGAAGGAACTACATGGTAGAGGAGGTGGGAATGGGGGAATGGGAAGAAGAAGAATGAAGTGAGGGATGATGGAGACAGAAAGTACTGGGAGAGACAATTTTGATTTGGGGGTAGTCATCTCTGTGATGAGCTAGAAACCTAAGATAAACGAAAATCCCTGGAATCTATGAGGACAACCCTAGCTAAGACTCTTAGCAATGGGAGAGATGGATCATCTCTTGTAACCAGGTAAGACTTCCAATGGAGGGATTGGGGCACCAATCGAGCCACAAAGCCTTAGATCTACCTTTCTTTCTTTTCCCTATGAGATGTGTAGAGTAAATGATGGAGCAGAACGAGAGAAGGGCCAAGCAATGGCTGGTTTAGATTGAGACCCATGCCATAAAAGAGAGCCCACCCTGACACTGTTAACACTATACTGCTATACTTGCAGGTAGGAGCCTAGCATAACTGTCATCAGAAAGGCTTCACCCAGCAACTTACCAAAACTGATACAGAGACCCACAGCCAAACAGTAAGTACAGCTTGAAGAATCCCATGGAAGAGGGGAAGGAAGGATTGAAGGAGTCAAAGGGGTAAAGGATACCACAAGAAAACCTACAGAACAAACTAACCTGAAACTGAACCACCAACCAGACAGCATGCATGGGGCAGAGGTAGGCCCCATATGTAACTGCGTCTTCATGTGGAACTCCTAAAGCAGGAAAATGAGCTGCCTCTGACTACCTTGCCTACCTTTGGATGCCTTTCCCCTAACTGGGCTGCCTTGTGAAGAGCACTTTTTAAAAGCGGCTGCAGCACTGGAGTGGACATCTACTGCTTGATTCTAGACAAAACCTTTTTTTTTTTTTTTTTTTTTTTTTTGTAATCAGAGAGCTGTCTCACCTGGCATTTCCAGAGGATTCTTGAGAAACTATCAATCATAATGACTTTTGAATGTCCACTAGCTTTAGGGGTTGACATATGTCCTGGTTGGTTTTTGTCAACCTGACACAAGCTTGAGTTATGTGGGAAGAGGAACCTCAACTGAGAAATCGTTTCCATCAGGTTGGCTGTAGGCAAGTCAGTAGGGCATCTTGATTGATGACTGATGTGGGAGGGCCAAGCCCATGTAGGGGCTGTACTACCTACCCTTGGGCAGATGGTCCCAGATAGTGAAAGAAAGCAGGGTGAGCAAGCTGTGGAGAACATGTCCAGAAACAGCCTTTCTCCATAATCTCTGTCTCAGTTTCTGCCTCCAGGTTCCTGCCTCGCTTTCCTGCCCCGGCTCTCTTTCATGACGGACTACAGCTCCAAGGTGAAATACACCCTTTCCTCCCAAAGTTGCTTCTGGTCATGGTGTTTTATCACAGCGACAGAAACCAAACTAGGACAACACGTGACCCAAGAACTGCCAATAAGAGTCCCACTGTAAAGGCTCAAGACCTGTAAGGTGTGTACCTTTAGAGATGCTCAAATCATCATATTTGCTACAAGGATACAGCATCTATAGCATGAACAAACATGGATAACAGTTAGCAGAGAAAGGCAGAATCAACAGATATCTAGGATAGAAGAGCGTCCCAGAAAAGTCATATTAGTACCTGGCTAGAACTTGGCCTATCACCAGCACACTGAGACTGCCAATCTGCATTTGTTAATAAATCCGTGGCTTTGCTTACTTTAATTAGATCCCTGCTCTTGTCAATGCAAATTATCTGCGTCAACTCAATCATATGACAACAATGATTCTGATAAAGTGTCCATGTCATTAAAAAGATACGTTTGATTGTTCTATTAAAAAGTCAGTGAT
>JADRCD010219582.1:0-10778 GCA_019843815.1 Montemys delectorum
AGTGTAGAAAGAGTCTGCAGAGTCTGATCGGTGGTGGGCAGTGGTGGCACACGCCTTTAATCCCAGCACTTGGGAGGCAGAGACAGGCGGATTTCTGAGTTCGAGGCCAGCCTGCTCTACAGAGTGAGTTCCAGGACAGCCAGGGCTACACAGAGAAACCCTGTCTCGAGAAAACAAAAGAAAGAATCTGGAGAATAGGATTAAATCTTTATTATGTAATAACCATACATGCGCTGGTGATCCTAAGGATTGTCAGATGATGCTTAGGCAGTGGTCTAGAAATAGTAACGGGAGAGACTCCTGCTTCAAGAAATACAGAAATCTCCTGTGCTTCAGTTAGTCTTTCTGTGTCTTCATTGGAGGAATTTCACATAATCTTCAACTGTACAAGTATATAAATATTGGAAGATTTTGAAATACTGCATTGAGATTTCTAGCACAGGTGTTCTGTTTTAGTATACTTTGTGTGTACAAGATTACCAAATTACCAGAGGAGTTTTCTCCAGAGTAATTCCAGATACAGGTTAAGGTTTAAAATCACAGATATGACACTGCATTTTTGCCTAACAACAGAAAGGGCAAACACACACAATTGAGTTTTAAGGATGGATGAAAGTACATTATGGCACCTTTCATTTGAAACCTTGGTTATTATGAAAGGCTGAAATATTGTCATAGTCAGCTTCAAGTTCCACCTTTAAACACTTGGCATAAGGAAACCTCATTGAAGAATTACATGGATCAGGACTGCCTGGGGCCATGTGTGGGAAATTTTTCATAATTGCTAATTTATGTGGAAAGGACTTACCTAGTGTTGAAGATCCCATTCCTAGGCAGGTGGCCCTGAGTTGTATAAAACACAAGCTGAGCATGCTAGCAGGATTATGCCAGCTTTGATCTACAGTTTCTACTTGTTGTTTTACTTTATTTCCTATCTTGGCTTTTCTATATGATAAAGTGCAACTAGTAAGCTGAAATAAATTGTTTCCACCCTTAGTTGTTTTGGTCAGAATATTTTATTACAGCAGCAGAAAGGAAATTGGAGATATTGTAATTCTTGTATAAATATTTATATAAAGTCAAGAGCCACAAT
The DNA here is from genome assembly GCA_019843815.1 of Montemys delectorum. Taxonomy (NCBI): domain Eukaryota; kingdom Metazoa; phylum Chordata; class Mammalia; order Rodentia; family Muridae; genus Montemys; species Montemys delectorum. The sequence goes on from JADRCD010219582.1 coordinate 1,094, forward strand.
TACCTGGGGGTAGGTAATAACTTAGGGGTTCATCGAGGTTTAAACTGAACAAGTTAATCTCATAACTCAGACCCTGGCTGGCTTTTTTTTTTTTTTTTTTACATTTCATCAACCCTAAAATTCATTAAAAGCACACTGCATGAAGTCCACTGGTTTCACAAAGAGTGTTGCCTTTTTCTGAATACAAATCAAATTGAAAATCAAATACAATACAGATTTTGCCTAATTTCCCCCTTGAGATTAGATCGTGTAATTGGCCAATTTATCACAAATATCAGGAGATACCATTGACTAAAACAAACAAACTGGGATCATATTTCTTTTAAAAAGAGATGGAAAGGAATTCATTTTTATGTCATCAAAGTCTGTGTATTGACAAAAAGACTAGAATTACTTTGTTGCTTTATGAAAGGAGTCTAATTAATTTTTAGTCCTCTCACTTCTGGCTTGCTTATTCTCTTACATAAGAAGTAAGTCATTAAGATAGCAAATATTAAACCAATGAAATACAGCAAGTTCATTCTATTTACTGAACTAAGGACAAAATATGGTAAGCCTAATTAGATTATTGCTTATTTCAGAAACTAATAAAAAATAAAATAAATAAATGATACTTCATGGGTATATTGAAGTCTATTTTCTTTAGAACCTGGGGTGCTTCTGTTTGGGATGAATTAACTTCTCTAAGTGAAATTATTCTTTGAATAAAGGAGACGTGAGTATTTCCTACACCAACATCAGTGGGAGCCTCCTCTACCTTACAATTAACTTAATTCACTATCTTCAAAGCCCTCTGATGCCTCAGAAAATGTTCTAGGTGGGTTGTAAGTGTACATAGCTTAAACACAAGACAGAATGGGAACATGCATTGAGTACTTTAAAGTATACATCTTCTTTTAACTACCTTGCACCTTACGAAACTAATGGAAAAAAACATCTTCCAGGTATCCAATGGAGATCCTAAAATAGACATGTCAAGATCATTTTCTTTTGTTTATTTTTTTCTAACAAAAGGACAAGGATGTCAGCAGAAGCAACAGCTGTCTGAGCTAATACACATCACTAAATCTGATTATGTCACCATAACTTTGACATCCTAAGTTAGAGTCATCAGGATTTTGATCATAGCTTTATGGCACACAGCCACCCACAGGATGGAGGGCATATTCTAAGAAGCTACCTTGTTTTCTCTGCTTTCTGAACTGCCATGCTGTGACTATTTCAGTTCAGCCAGGCCATTTCATGATGCAGTTCTGCCATACCTCTGGCCCAGAAAAAATAGAATCAGTCATTTGTTCAAACTTCTAAAATCCTGAACAAAATAAATCATTTCTTAAAGTTGTTTATGTCATATTTATCATAGATACTGAGTATGGCTAATTAAACACTGTAGGGATGCTAGCTTTTACTGAGAACAAATGGGAAGCATCAAGAATATGTGTAAATATATGCCCTGTGGTGTTTGGTGGTGTTGGTGATGATGCTGTGTGTGTATGTGCGTGAGCATGTATGTGTGTGTGTGTGTGTGTGTGTGTGTGTGTGTGTGTGAAATCTCTGGGGCATGATCTTTAGAACTTTTGGGTTTAAAAACAAGAAGAAGCAAATACATTCAAGAGGAGTAGACAGCAAGAAATAAACTCAGGGCTGAAATCAACCAAGTAGAAAACAAAAAGAACTATAATATGAATCAACAAAATTAGGAGCTTGTTCTTTGAGAAAATCAACAAGATAGATAAACCCTTAGCAAGACTAAACAGAGAGGACAGAGAAAGTATTCAAATTAACTAAATCAGAAATGAAAAAAAGTATAACAATAGAAAGCAAGGAAATTCAAAAAAACCATTAGATCCTACTACAAAAGTCTATACTCCACAAAACTAGAAAATCTACATGAAATGGACAATTTTCTAGACAGATTCTAGGAGCCAATGTTAAATCAGTATGAGATAAACCACCGAAACAATCCCATAATCCCTAAGGAAATAACAGCAGTCATTAAAAGTCTCCCAATGAAAAAAAGCTCAGGACCAGATAGTATTAGTGCAGAAATCTATCAGACATTCAAAGAACACCTAATACCAATACACTTCAAACTATTCCACAAAATAGAACCAGAAGGAAGACTATCCAATTAGTTCCATAAAGCCACAATTATACTTACACCTCAACCACACCAAGAATCATCAAAAAAAAAAAAAAAAGAACTACAGACCAATTTACCTTATGAATATCAATGCAAAAATGCTCAATGAAATTCTCACAAACTGGATCCAAGAACACATCAAAACCATCATCCATCATGATCAAGTAGGCTTCATCCTAGGGATGTAGGGATAGTTCAATACACAGAAATCCATCAATGTAATCTATTATATAAACAAATTCAAAGTAAAAACACATTATCATCTCATTAGATGATGAGAACACATTTCAAAAAATTGAAAATACTTTCATGGTAAACGTCTTGGAAATATCTGGAATCAAGGCCCATACTTAAATGTAGTAAAAACCAGTACACAGCAAACCAGTAGCCAACATCGAACTAAATGGAGAGAAACTTGAAGCAATCCCACTAAAATCAGGAACTAGACAAGGCTGCCCACTCTCTCCCTATCTATTAGATATTGTACTTGAAGTCCTAGCCAGAGCAATTAGACAACAAAAGGAGATCAAAGGGATATAAATAGGAAAGGAAGAAGTCAAAATATCACTATTTGCAGATGCTATGATAGTATACTTAAGTGACCCCAAAAATTCCACCAGAGAGCTCCTATAGCTGAAAAACAACTTCAGCAAAGCAGCTGAATATAAAATTAACTCAAACAAATCAGTAGCCTTTCTCTACTCAAAGGATAAACAGGCTGAGAAAGAAATTAGGGAAAAGACACCCTTCACAATAGTCACAAATAATACTACATACCTTGGTGTGACTCTAACGAAGTAATTGAAAATTCTATATGATAAGAACTTCAAGTCTGTGAAGAAGGAAATAAAAGAAGTTCTCAGAAGATCGAAAGAACTCCCATGCTCATGGATTGGCAGGATTAATACAGTAAAAATGATCATCTTACTGAAAGCAATCTGCAGATTGAATGCAATCCCCATAAAAATTCCAACTCCATTCTTCATAGAGTTAGAAAGAGCAATTCTCAAATTCATCTAGAATAAGAAAAAACCCAGGATAGTGAAAAATATTCTCAAAAATAAAAGAACTTCAGTGGGAATCAGAATCCTGGCCCTCATGCTGTACTGCAGAACAATGATGATAAAAAATGCATATTATTGGTATAGTGACAGGCATTCATCCTGTGTGAGGTAAACCAATCACAAAAGAACATACATGGTATGCACTCACTGATATGTAGATATTAGCCCCAAAACTCTGAATACCCAAGATTCAATTCATAGACTACATGAACCTCAAGAAGAAGGAAGACCAAAGTGTAGATCCTTCAATTCTTCTTAGAAGGGGTAACAAAATACTCAAAGGAGCAAATACAGATACAAAATATGGAGTAAAGTCTGAAGGAAAGACCATCCACCTGGGGATCCATCCCATATATAGTCACCATTCCCAGACACTACTGAGGATGCCAAGAAGTGCATGCTGATAGGACCTGATATAGGTGTCTCCTGAGAGGCTCCATCTGAGTCTGATAAATACAGAGGTGGATGCTCACAGCCAATCATTGGGCTCAGCACAGATTCCCCAATGGAGGAGTTAGAGAAAAGACTGAAGGGACTGAAGGGGTACCATCTAAAGAGTACACATGGAGGGACCCATGGCTCCAGTTGCATCTGTAGCAGAGGATGGCCTTGTAGGGCATCAATGAGAGAGGAGGCCCTTGGTCCTGTGAAGGCTCAATGCCCTAGTGTAGGGGGATAGAAGATGGGGAGGCAGGAGTGGGTAAGTGTGTGGGGGAACCCCTTCATAGAAGCAGAGGGAGTGGGGATGAGAGGGGGAGTTCTGGGGGAAAACTGGGAAAAGGGATAACATTTGAAATATAAATAAAGAAAATATCCAATAAAAAAGATAAAAAGAAATGTAAATAAAATAACCAATAAAAACAAAAAAGTAAAAAAAAAAATACTACTAAGACAAATCCTCATTGCAAATCCCCTAAACATATATTCTTTTCTTACCTCAAGATTATTTTAAGGTTGACTAAAGGACACTGGATACCCCCATCTATACCACACATCTCAGAGTCAGACAATGTGTACTTTTTCTTAAAATCTTTCTCATCCTTGCCATCCATTGTCCATTGACGTTACAGGAACATTGCTTAGGCAATGAGCCTGAACGAGTAGAAGCAACATGAAAGAATATGCTTTCAGAATACATTATGCTGATTTATTTTAATAGGAATGAAATTAGAAAACACCAGTTGTCATTTTGTTAGATGTGACACCTCTACTGTATCCCCAATCTCTTTCCTTCATAAGTACTCCTAATTTTAGAAAAAGGCTTGCAGAGGATGAGAAGTAAAAATTGGGTATTGTCATTTCTTTATCTGATTATCAGCACTTTCTATCTGCTGATAATCTTCGAACAAATTTAGTGACTCCTTTGGGAAGGTGACTGAGGAAGAAACGTCTGGCAGATAACCAGTTATTGACTGCTTAGCTTTTTATCTAGTATAAGAGAGCTTTATACTGTCTATGTATTAAATACAAATCACAAGTGCTAATTTAGCTTAAGATAACGAGACAAAGGTGGAAATCTAGGATGATATGTGTAAAGTTCAGAAGGAGCATTGTACTTCCCATGAGAGTGTGATCTTAGTCTTTGTGTCCACAGCATGAAGAATAGTGAGCATAGATGAGACCCTCACTGGAGGGAAAACTGAGAGCTTTCATTGCTGTTTCTAAAGTGATTCTAATTTGACAGATGATGAATCAAAATAAGTGATTTATCCACTTGTACACTGACAACTGGGGAACTGAATTAGTTGATATATATATAATATACTTATATTATATAAGAACCCCTAAAAAGTGCAAAATATCTATAAATAATGTTTCCTTAATTGTTAAAGGACATTTAAATTTTAGTATCTTATGAATATTTGAGGAATGTGTTGTTTTATTATAAGTAGTGTAAAGCGTTTCTCAATTAGGTGATGTTGCTCTATGATAAGTTACCTAGAAAGTACATAGTTTAGAATAATAAATCACAACAGAAGAAAAAATCTTTGCAAGGATAAAAAGAATTTTAAGATTGAGGTATGAAGGATGTTTACATTAAATCTGTATGATTCCAGAGAGATGAGGGGTTATTGTCCTATTTACTTAGAAGATAACTCAGTACTTATTAAAAAATAGAGTCGATCCACAGTACTTTTTACACATTCCCATTATTACGTAGTCCTCTCTGTCCAGGAACTTACTGTCTATACCAGACTGGCTCTCAACACATACAAATCCATCTGGCTCAGGCTCCAAGGTACTCAGAGTACAGGCTTTCTCTCTCTCTCTCTCTCTCTCTCTCTCTCTCTCTCTCTCTCTCTCTCTCCCCCTCCCTCTCTACATGTGTGTGTGTGTGTGTGTGTGTGTGTGTACTTGTGTGTGTGTCTGTCTCTCTGTGTCTCTCTGTCACTCTCTATCTCTCTGTCTATGTCTCTCTGTCTATGTCTCTCTGTCTCTGTCTCTGTCTCTCTCTTTCTCTCAATTATCTTTGCATTTTCTTTTTTTTTTAAACTTTCTATGTGTAGTGATTTGAATAGGTTTGCCCCTATAGACTCTTGTGTTTAAATGCTTCGCCCACAGAAAGTGATACCTTAGGAGATGGACCCTTGTTGGAATAGGGGTGGCCTTGTTGGAGGACATGTGTCACAGTGGGGGTGGGCTTTGAGGTACTAAGCTCAAGCTTCATCTAGTGAGAAAGTGTCAGTCCCCTCTTGGCTGTGTTTGTATAAAGATATAGAACTCTCAGCTCTTCCATCACCATGTCTGCCTGAAGGCTGCAATACTTCCCACCATGATGATAATGCACAGAACCACTGAAACTGTAAGGCAGCCCCAATTAAATGTTAGCCTTTATAAGAATTGTCTTAGTCATGGTGTCTCTTCACAGTGCTGAAACCTTAACTAAGACACCCTGGGAGATGGTTCGGTCATTAAAACTAAAATCTCTGCTTAGTGATAACCTAAGTGATAACACCCCTGTGGAACAGGTCATAATTGCCTGGGACTGTAGCTCCATTGAAGCCTGATGTCCTCTCCTGGTCTCTGTGATCACAAGTACTCATTGTCACAAACCCACAAATACATGCAAACTCCTAATGTCTTATTACAATACCCATAGATCACTAAACCCTCATCACGAAAGTTTCTTGCAGTTGATGCACATTACCAGGCACATCTTGGCCACATCTACAGAGTAACTGAAAAGCTAGTACATCGCTCTCTTAATGATCTATAAAGGAGGAGGTGGAAAGATTATATTAGACATAAATGGTGTATGGGTGTAAGGGAACAACATTTTTCAGACACAATAGGTCTAACACACATGAGTTCACAGGGACTATGACAGCATATATGAAACCTGCCTAAGCTCAAGCCAGACAAACTGCATGGATAAACTACATGGAAGTAAGTACAAATTCCCTACACTGGCTTATGAGTTATTAGAATTTGATTCTTTCTCAGAGAAGGAAAGTGTATTTGCTTTAATGGTGTGGTACCTTGTATATATGAACCACATTCCAGAGCCGGCTCTGGATGTTCATGAGAGTTCATATAAACTGAACTGGATGGGCTGGATGGCCTGGATGTACAGGGGTACAGGAAGACAAGAATGGAGTGGGTAGGAGGATATAGGGGATGATGTGATGGGAGTCAGGGGAGAACTATGGTCAAGACTTTGTTATGTGACAGGCTTTTCCTGGGGAGACACAACATACAGCTCACTGAGATAGGAAGCCCATGAGAGACCAAATTATGGGTACCACCGAAGTCTAGTTTGGTGAATCAATGAGTTTTACTAGGATTGTTTATGGGAATATGTGTAAGAGGTTACTGATAAAGCAGAAATGAATCACCCCAGCTGAGAACCTGGAGAACAGTGTGCAGTCTACAGAATCTCAGCAGTCTGCAGTTGCTTCAGGTGCTTCAGTTGATCTAAGCAGCCAGGAAGCAGCTGGACTAGATTATCCTTCCAGGCAGCTGGCAACATTTTTTATTGTTTTCTCTTGGGAGAAAGGGAGCAGGTGAATCTGGTCATTTCAGGGGTCTCCCTGACTTTGGTTCACGTTCCTTACTTTCTGTCTTAAGGAGCTTACCTGTGAGACAGAATCACCTTAAAAACTCCTACATACCAAGCACATTTTATGAAATTCTAAGATAAAATATAGAAAACATTATAAAAAATAAAATAAATCTTTGAAAGTGTCTTAGGGTTTTACTGCTGTGAACACACACCATGACCAAGGCAACTCTAATAAGAACAACATTGAATTGGGGCTGGTTCAGAGGTTCAGTCCATTATCCTCAAGGCGGGAGCATGGAAGCATCCAGGCAGGCATGGTGCAAGAGGAACTGAGAGTTCTACATTTTTTTCTGAAGGATGCTAGCAGAATCCTGACTTCCAGACAGCTAGAATGAGGCTCTTAACGCCTAAACCTACAGTGACATACTACCTACTCCAACAGGACCACACCTTGTAATAGTGCCACTCCCTAGACTGAGCACAGACAAACCATCACAAAAAGTGTTTCCAAAATTTAAAGTGAATGAAAAAAGTGAGTGAATTTAAACATTGTATTTTGCAGAAATTATCAGATACAATATGAAAGATGATTAATGTTATAAGAAATAAGTCAACAGTTGAAATATACTTTGCTTCTATACTTGAAATGTTCTGATTTTGAATTTTACCCCTCAGGCTATGCTTTTAAGTAACTTGTCAAGCACAGAAATAACCTAGTGATATTTATTTTAAACATTCATTATGGGTTTCATTAAATGATCAAGCTACCTAGACACATCTTCTGATATGTGGTAGCCTGAAGACTAATTATAGGACCTGTATGACAGGTGGATTTTTTTTTTTATCAGTGAGTGACATTTACAAATTGTACTCACTCATATCATGAAGAAGGTCGTGCAACATACATTAACAATAGCAAGATCTAAAATGATACTTACTTCCACACAGGCTGTGCCAAAAGTCAAAACTTATCACCAAACAGTTTATGGATAAATTCTATTTAATTTGGAATAATTTTATTAAGTATTGGGTGTTCTCTGACCATATTTCTAGCCTAATAGAAGACAGCTCACCTGCCCTCATTTTTTTCCAACTTAATAAATTTTTTGACCAAGTGCTAAAATCATTCTCTCCATATTTTTTGTTTTATTTTTTTTCTATTTGAAAAAATATTCAATTTTTAATTGACCATTTGGTTCCTTAGTGTTTTGTGAATGAACATTAATTCTTAAATCTTCGTTTTGTTTTCCTTATCAGACATATTGGTATTTCCATCTTTAAAAACAGTAACAGTTGGTCCAGCAGTCAGTAGCTACCGGCTTTGACACTGTGGATTTTGTTTCTTTGTTATCTAGGTCTGTTGGTTGCAGTTGTAGAAAATGACTTAATCCCTTGTAAAATTCTGTTAAGCATTCCTGTAAAGTACCCCTCATTTGTTTCCCATGTGATTGTTGGTTCATTACAGACACGAAGCAGAGTCACAAGACAGCCTTTAGATATACCCAGATTGAGATTCATACAACTCAGAGACATGAATGACAGAAGGCACAGAGAACAAAAGCAGAGAATTAAAAACTGGGCTTGCTATTGGTTAAATGACGTCAAGGAAAGGGTTTCAGTTTCTTTCCTAATGCAACACTAACATATTATTGATGACTTTGATGATGTGTTCAAACTTCATGGCATGAGGTATTCCTCATACTTGTATGATTTTATCCTTTCTATTTATATTCATCTCGATGTCATTTATATTCATGTACTATGGCATATCCATCTTAATATTTCTAAAATAAAAACAAGTGCCAATGGTAAGCTTATTCTCCAGGACTTTCTGTATCTCTTTTTTATTTTTGCAATATCCCTAATTGGACTACTCACCTTGACCCAGACCTTGCGGATCATTTTCTATTTCTAATAGATGTAACTGTTTTTGCAAACTTTGTTTGCTTTTATTACTTTGAGGATTTTACTAGCGAGGCATCTAGTTCAAATGTCTCAAAGGACTTTCAAGTTGTAAATCGTGGCTAGTTCACTTACATTCTCTTACTGGTTACCAATCACTCCCCAAATCTTTATTCACTCTTTTTATTGTCAGAAACATTGGGTCATTTAAACATAATAGTTTTCTGAAATGTATCTGTAATTTGTTTCCTCCAATAATAGCTTGTCAATTTAAATCAAGAGTATAGTTTCCAGACAGACTTTGTGAATTGCAGTTTCACATGTTAGAGAGTGTTATTTTTACTAACTTGCTATTCTTACAGTGTGGTTCATATTAAATAGTATTCCTAACTCTCACTTAGATTTACTTTTCCTTTATCACTCCTTTCTTGCTTTCAATTAAAATCATGTAATCTCTTATATATTTTCTGTAGGCATACACACAGACACATATACATGCAAACACACATACACACATATGTATACATCTATATATCTATCTATATCTATATATATATCTATCTCTCTCTCTAT
>JADRCD010219583.1:10035-20606 GCA_019843815.1 Montemys delectorum
GCCTCCCTAGGATGAAGCTTACTTGATTATGGTGAATGATCATTTTGATGCGTTCTTGGATTTGGTTGACAAGTGCCACACCCACTCCAGTGGAGTCTGCTTGTTAAACCTGAAGGCTTGGCCACAGATCTGAGGCATACAGCTTCAAGGAAGATAGTCTCCTGGAATTCTTTGCCGTCCTCTAATTATGGATGTGTTCCAGATTTGTCCTTGCGATAGTCGATGGAGGGTCTCACTTGGTTTCTTTCTGTATCATTTTATTACTAAGTATAAAGGTTCCCTCATGGAATGATTTGACTAATAGCTAAGCTAAATTGGATGTTGCTTTCTGACCTTCACCAATATACCAATATTCTTGTCTATCCTAAACCAAACATCCTTGGCTTGGAATTTCATAAAGAATGTTACTCATTCAGACTAATTGCCTCCAATGTTGTTAGGGAGATAATGAAGGAGGTTGGGCATTGAAATTTACTGAATGGGAGTTGATTGTCCCAGGGCAGATTGAACTGGGAGTCCTCATTACAGTCACATATGGCAGATCACATTGGGGATGCAGCTGAGTCACTCCAAGGAATTGGATTATTTTTTTGCTCTAGGTGGGGTTAACAACAATGCAACCCCTGGGGCATATCTCTGCTAGCCCAGAAGATTAGCATAGTTTACTAAGGACTAGCTGGTTGTGGGCTATACAATAAACTGAATGGAAACTATTTGCACCTGGCTTCTAAGATTAAGATGACTTTCTTTCAGTTGTAACTACTGCTTGGTTCCTGTGAATTTACACACACACACACACACACACACACACACACACACACACACATATATATATATGTACTGTTCTATAGACCCATTGTGATTCCATTGATCTTGATGTACCTTGACTGGTGTATTATCTAATTTACTTTTGCCTTTTGTAATGACCATGTAAGCCTGATGCCTATTTTGAGAAAATACACACAGATTCAACACGCCCTTGTATCCACATTTGTGTGTCATTTTTCACCAACTCCTTGCCCATCGGATTACTGGGAGCCTGATTTCTCCTGCGGGTTGAGGAACCCTCGACTGGCTCAGCCTGTGGCAGACAAGAATTTTTTTTTTTAATATCTTTTTTTTTTATTTCCATGTAAATTTCTCCTTTCCCAGGTTCCCCACCAAAAAACAAACAAACAAACAAAAACAAGAACAAACCCCTTTTGCCTCCCCCCTCCCCATGCCTGCCACCCCACCCCCACCCTCTCCCACTTATTGGCCCTAGCATTCTCCTACACTGGGGCACAAAACCTTCACAAGGCCAAGGTCCTTTCCTCCTATAGGTGATCAAATTTGCGATCCTCTACTATACACATGCTGCCAGAACATTCAGTCCCACCATGTATAGTCCTTGATTGGTGGTTGGGTCCCTGGCAGACAAGAATTTCATTGAGTATTTTTGCATCAATATTCATAAGGGAGAATGGTCTGAAGTTCTCTTTCTTCTTTTGTCTTTGTGTGGTTTAGGTATAAGCATAATTGTGGCTTCATAGAATGAATTGGGTAGTGTATATTCTGCTTCTATTTTGTGGAATAGTTTGAAGAGTATTAGGTCTTCTTTAAAGGTCTGGTCCTGGGCTTTTTTTGGTTGGGAGACTATTGTTTTTGGGTTTTTTTGTTTGTTTGTTTTTTGTTTTTGTTTTTGGTTTGATTTGGTTTTTTGTTGTTTTTTGTTTTTTGGTTTTTGATTTTTTTTGAGACAGGGTTTCTCTGTGTAGCCCTGGCTGTCCTGGAAATCACTCTGTAGACTAGGCTGGCCTCGAACTCAGAAATCTGCCTGCCTCTGCCTCCCAAGTGCTGGGATTAAAGGCATGCGCCACCACCGCCCGGCTGGTTGGGAGACTATTAATAACTGCTTCTATTTCTTTAGGGGTTATGGAACTGTTTAGATGGTTTACCTGATCCTGTTTAACTTTGGCATCTTGTACTTGTATCAATTTTGTCTAGAAAATTGTCCATTTCATCCAGATTTTCCAATTTAGCTGAGAATAAACTTTTGTAGTAATACCTGATGATTTTTTTAATTTCCACAGTTTCCGTTGTTATATCTCCCTTTTCACTTGTGATTTTAATTATTTGGATACTGTCTCTGTGCCCTCTGGTTAATCTGGCTAAGGATTTATCTATTGTGTTGATTTTCTCAAAGAACCAGCTCTTGGTTTTGATGATTCTTTCTATAGTTCTTTGACTTTATATTTGGTTGATTTCAGTCCTGAGTTTGATTATTTCCTGCTATCTACTCCTCCTAGGTGTATTTCCTTCTTTTTGTTTTAAAGCATTCAGGTGCGCAGTCAAGCAGCTAGTGTAAACTCCAGTTTCTTTTTGGAGGCACTTAGAGCTATGAGTTTTCTTCTTACCACTGTATTCATTGTATCCCATAAGTTTTGGTATGATATGTCTTCATTTTCATTAAATTCTAAACAGTCTTTAGTTTCTTTCTTTATTTCTTCCTTGACCAAGTTATCATTGAGTAGAGCATTGTTCAGTTTCCGTGTGTATGTATGTTTTCCATTGTTTTTGTTGGAATTTAAGACCAGCCTTATTCTGTGGTGATCTGATAGGGTGCATGGGATTATTTCAATCTTCTTGTATCTGTTGAGGCTTGTTTTGTGGCCCATTATATGATCAGTTTTGGAGAAGGTACCATGAGGTGCTGAGAAGAAAGTATATTATTTTGCTTTAGGATAAACTGTTCTATAAATATCTGTTAGATCCATTTAGTTCATAACTTCTGTGAGTTCCACTGTGTCTTTGTTTAGTTTCTGTTTCCATGATCTGTCCATTGCTGAGAGTGGGGTGTTAAAGTCTTCCACTATTATTGTGTGGGGTACCATGTGTGCTTTGGGTTTAAGTAAAGTGTTTTTGTGTGTGTGTGTGTGTGAACATGGGTGCCCTTGCATTTGGAGCATAGATGTTCAGAATTGAGAGTTCATCTTGGTAGATTTTTCCTTTGACCAGTATGAAGTATTCTTCCTTATCCTTTTTGATAACTTTTGGTTGAAAGTCAATTTTATTTGATATGAAAATGGCTACTCCAGCTTGTTTCTTGGGACCATTTGCCTTGGAAAATTATATTCTACACTTTTACTCTGAGGTAATATCTGTCCTTGTCACTGAAATGCATTTCCTCTATGCAGCAAAATGCTGGGTCCTGTTTACATATCCAGTCTGTTAGTCTATGTCCTTTTATTGGGGAGTTGAGTCCATTGATGTTAAGAGATATTAAGGAAATATGATTGTTACTTCCTGTTATTTTTGTTGTTAGAGGTGGAATTTTATTTGTCTTCCTATCTTCTTTAGGGTTTGTTGAAGATTATTTTCTTGCTTTTCCTAGGGCTTAGTTTCCTTCCTTGTATTGGTATTTTCCACCTATTATCCTTTGTAGGGCTAGGTTTGTGGAAAGGTATTTTATAAATTTGGTTTTGTCATGGAATCTTATTTTCTCTGTCTATGGTAATTGAGAGTTTTGCTAGATATAGTAGTCTGGGCTTGCATTTATGTTCTCTTAGGGTCTGTATGACATCTGCCCAGGACCTTCTGGCTTTCATAGTCTTTGGTGAGAAGTCTGTTGTAATTCTGACAGGTCTACCTTTAAATGTTACTTGACTTTTTTCTCTTACTGTTTTTAATATTCTTTCATTGTTTTCTGCATTTGGTGTTTTGACTATTATGTGATGGGAGGAATTTCTTTTCTGGTCCAGTCTATTTGGAGATCTATAGACTTCTTGTATGATCATGGGTATCTCTTTCTTTAGGGAAGTTTTCTTTTATAATTTTGTTAAAGACATTTACTGGAACTTTAAGTTGGAAATCTTCACTCTCTTCTATACCTATTATCCTTAGGTTTGGTCTTCTCATTGTGTCCTGGATTTCCTGGATGTTTTGGATTAGGAGATTTTGTATTTTACATTTTCTTTGATTGTTGTGTTAATGTTTTCTAAGGTATCTTCTGCCCCTGAGATTCTCTCTTCTATCTCTTGTATTCTGTTGATGATGCTTTCATCTATGGCTCCCGATCTGTTTCCTAGTTTTTCTAACTCCAGGGTTGTCTCCCTTTGTGATTTCTTTATTGTTTCCATTTCCATTTTTAGACCTTGGATGGTCTTGTTCATTTCCTTCACCTCTTTGATTGTGGTTTTCTGTAATTCTTTAAGGGATTTCTGTGTTTCCTCTTTAAGGTCTTCTATCTGTTTACCTGTGTTCTCCTGTATTTCTTTAAGGGAGTTTTTTTATGTGCTTCTTAAGTCCTCCATCATCATCATAGGGAGTGACTTTAGATCTGAAACTTGCTTTTTTCCGGTGTGATGGTATATCATGGACTTGCTATGGTGGGAGAATAGGGTTCTGATGTTACCAAGTAACCTTGGTTACTGTTGATTCTGCTCTTAATCAGCCATCTGATTGTCTCTAGCACTCCCTGCCCTTGCTATATCTGACTGTAGCCTGTCCTTCCTGTAGTCCTGGTTGAGTCAGAACTCCTCAGAGTCCAGCTGTCTCTGATCCTGTGATTCCAGGATTCTGTGATCCTGAGATTCTGGGTGAGTCAGAGTTCCTGGGAATCAAGCTGCCTCTGAGACCCTGTTGTGACCAAGATCCTGGGATCCTGGGATCCTAAGATCCTAGTTGTTCTAGAGAGCCTGAGAGTAGAGCCTCCTATGGGGGCTGTGGGAATAGCAGCTGAGTTTGCACCCAAGGTAGACTGGGGCAGACCTTAAGGAATCTTAGCCACTGGTCAGGCAGGGTTCCTGCATCCCTGGATCCTGCTAGTCCCAGTTACTGCTGGTGGTGTTGGAACAGATATTTTGTTCTCCTCACCCCTGATCCTAAGATCCTGGTCATGCTAGAGCACCTGGGAGTAGAGCATCCTCAGGGGCTGTGGTGCTGGCCACTGAGTTTGCACCCAAGGTAGATGGGCACAGACCAGAAGGACTTCACTGCATTTATTAAAATTTATTGCTCGTTTTAAATAACTTGGTGTTTTTTGTAAATAGGTTTGTTTCTTAAGTTAATCTGTGTTTTTATTGAAAAGTATACATAAATTTAACTAATTTGATAATACCTTTATGTATTAAAAACATTTAACACATTATCACCTTTAGTTATATATTCAAGGAGGTAGATCTCTTAACATTTTCTGTCTACATGTTTACATCATCTGTGAACATAGATACTTATACATCTTCTCTTCTGACATATATACTTTTCATTTTCATTTGCTTGCTGTTACTTGTTTCTTCTCAAACACTGTTTGTTTTATTGTATTGATAACTATTCCACCTTGATAAGACACAAAAACAACTCTTTACAATTAGCCATAAATCACTAAAATTTGAATCAAATCTTCCCAATATAGGAAAAGATATTACAAATATGAAAATTGTATTTACAAAGCATGCTGTCAATAAATAAGTATACATCTTAAGTTTAGAAAATTTCCACTGACTAGTCAGACAGCCTTTGGAGGAAACCAAATTTAGACTTAGGTGTTATATATATAAAGGTGTAAAAGATAATTTTTCATAAAAAGTCACATCTGTGCAATCTTAGAAATTCAAGAGAAAAGTACAAATGGAATATATTTTAAATTTTTATTTTTAATGTTTTCATTTATTTTTAAGTGGGTAAGTAAATGCCATACATTTTGGGGTACCTGGAGATCATAAGAGGTAATTAAATCTCCTGGAATTACAGTTATAAGCAGTTATTACCCACCATGTGTTATTGAGTTCAGGCTGCCTGCAAGTGCTCTGAACCACTGAACAAGCTCTACAGACACTGATCAAAACATAATGAGATATGTTATAAAAGTCATGATATTGACATAATGTGCATACTAGGAATATTTAAATACATGCATCAAATGGGGTGGACAAGCATTAAGAAGAGCACTGAGAATTAAGTTGTGATCCTTTGAAAAAAACTCTGGAAAATAATGTATTATCAGCACTCTAAGAATAGGGGTGTGAACTCATCACAATCTGAAATTTTCTCAATATCCCGAGAAATCTTTTCTTCAAAAGGAAGAAAGAAAGATCAACAGGATAATGAAAATGGAAAGACAAAAGAGCAATACTAGTATGTTGTAGATAAAATAAATAAGACAACATTTTGTTCTTTGAATAATAGTACACACATAATTATGAAAATAAAATTAACTATATGTTCATCTGTGAAGTGAATTTTAATTATTATGTTAAAGGAAATGTATAAATCACAGAAGAATAAGTAATGTGACTTCAGAGACTTTTCCAAAAAGTAAATGAAAAAATATATTATTTAAGGATACATACATATATTATAAAAAATATAACATTAAAACCAGGAAATGATAAATACAAACTTCAAGGAAACTGTTAGAAATATCAGCAATGATCAATTTTTAACTACTTGGTCTTTTTCTCATGTAAATAATTAAAGAATTTATTTTAATATCATATAACTTTGTGACTGTTTGTATAAATTGTCTACATGAAACATTTTTTCATTTAAAGACAGAAATTAATAAAACATATTTCAATGTAATAATGAAATTTTTACTGTAAATTCACCATGTAAATATTCTTCCATACTCAATATCATTCAGATGTCTCAGTCTTCTTAGCCTACATTGGTACAGAAATAGAGTATCGTAGTGGTACCTCACAGGTCATGATTAAGTTTTAAATTATAAGGCAGAAGAGAACATCTCCAGAAGTACCTTGGCATTCCCTGTCTTTCACCAATTGGTAGTAGTTGAAAGGAAAAAATTACACATGTGAGAGTAATTGAACAAAGAAAAAACAAGTTGATGTTAAAGACATTCTTGCTTTAGGAAATTTAAGCAAACATTCCATTCATTTATTTTCCTTTTCTGTTACTAGAATAAGACACATGGGACCAAACCAACATAGAAGAGGAAAGGCTTTATTTCATTAGACAGTTATAGTCTATCATCAAGGGATGTCAGCTAACATGTAGGGACAGCCTCATGCTGTCTTAATTTCAGGCTTATTATGTTTACCTGGATTTCTTATACAGCTCCGAATCTCTCACCCAGGAATGATGATTTTTAAACGGGGCTGGGCCCCCCTGCATCAATTAAAAATCAAGACATTTCCCCCACAGTCATACCTACATGACAGTCATAGTTAGAGAATTCCTCAATCATGACTTTTCTCTCAAATAATATTAGGCTATGTCAGTGGATAATTAAAAGTAGCTAGAACACAAAATAATTAACTTTCATCCATGTTCTCTATCTATCGATCTATCTATCTATCTATCTATCTATCTATCTATCTATCTGTCATTTTCTCTTTCTCACTCTCACACCACCATATGTGTGTCTTTCTTGTCTTATCTATCTATATCTCCCAATTTGTGTGAAGAATCTTTGAATATTTAACATTGCAGAAATCATGTTATAGTTACCTGATGGAAACCACTGTCCAAACATAAAATCAATGTGACCAAGCTAAAAATAAAACACTTTCTTAGATAGGGATTTTTTATGTAAAGCTTTCACTAAATTGATTAATTTTAAATTTTTTGCAGGTATGTATGCCATTTATTACATAGGAATCAGGAAACTTTAAAACTCCTGTCATATAAGTTCCATTGCACAAATGCAAACAATTTGTATTCACCTCCTCTATTATCTATCTTCCTTCAGAAAAAAATATTTCAGTATGTTATGCTTGGAGGAAACATAACTATATTTCAGGGAGTACATAAAACTATTACAAAAATTATATTGGGTAGATTTCACATATTCTATGATAAAATTTAACTAACTCAGCTTTCACTGCTTTTTTCCATCCTCCTCTATGATACATCATCACCACTTCCCTTTCCTCTTCCAAAGTCTTACACAATCACCTAATTGATGTCTGAATAGGCTACACTCTATAGCTTTTAAAAATCTTCCTTCTTAGTTAACTTTGTCCAATAGAAGCTCATAAAGCAATATACTTTTGATATATGAGTTTATCTCTTTAAAAAAAAAACAGTCATTTGTAAATACAGTTTCGCAGAAAATAGAGTGGTAATTTTTTTCACTGTTCAAAGAATATGCTTATTATGGAGATTTTCCTAGCGTTCTTAAAATGTTAAATTCCTAGACAATCGTTCTATCAGTTTGAAAATCCAGCACCAACACGCATTCATGAGGGAGGTTTAACCATCATGCTGTTTTTCCAGATCTCATTTTAATTTGTAGAACATTGACTGTTTCAAATATAGAAGAGATATTTTTTAAACCATGCATATTTTCCATTTTCAAGTACAAATCAGAACACTGTCACTAGAAGTTATTCCTTCTATTTAATTTTGCCAATGACAATATTAACAACTACACAGAATTCTATTTTTTAACCTCTTTCCCGAAAGACATTTATTTTTGTTGTTTCTGTGACTAATGGTGGTATTTCTCCTAATTTCCTTCCTAAAGTACTCTCTCTCTTTCTCTCTCTAGATGATAGATAGATGATGGATAGATAGATAGATAGATAGATAGATAGATAGATAGATAGATAGATAGATAGATGACATACCCATATCTGCATAGAGTATAGAATGTATACTATACATATATATATACATATATCTACATATGTATACACACACATATATATATATATATATGCTGTTATATTTGCTGTTATACAGTATGGGTCAACATGCATTGAGCTTTGGTCTGTACTTTATGCTGCTTATGTTGCCTGTAAAAATCTAAAAGATTTTTCATTACAGAAGTATACCAACTTTAGTTATAAATTCAACATTTGTCAGCACAGGCTTCCTGCTCCAGTTTGAAGAACTTATTATCCTATAAACATATAAATTTACTTCCATGTCCTAAAGAAAGTTTGATAAAACTATTCTTTAGATGTCCACTTAGGCAAGCAAAGTTCCCACTAGATAATATTCAATAGAATTATATATACCACTCTCTAGTTTTCACACACTAGTGGTCATTACTACTAACAGTGTCCTAGATAATACCCAGGGGGTATAAACTATAAAAAAAAATGTATGAAACAATTGGTAAAGAAGTCACTTCAACAGCATGAGTGTCTCAATTTCTCAATAAACTTAATATGTTATATAATGCCCTCTTTCTCCTCTCAGCAATACTCCTTATAAGCTGTAATGTGTTTTTATACCTGCAAAGCTGATGTTACAGTTGGTAGTTGTCAATTGGAACTTGCCAGTGTACAAAGTCAAGAGGCCTCTCCAGAATTGAACATGCAACTTTAGTTTCATAAACACTCTACTTTATTGCCATTGAAATTACATTAGGGAAATCAGTGTGGAAGCTGGGACTAGCTGTGTTGTATTCATTACAATTGAAAGAAAGAATTTAAAAGGAACTTCCATAAGAATTTAAATATTGTATAGTTTAATATTATGCAGCCCTCAAGCTTAAAATCCATTTTATGTGTGTGAATCTTAAGAGAAAATAATCAAAGGATAGCCTACATGCACACTGAAGAAGCACCATAATAAAATCCATGAATAAAATTCAAAGACAATTTCTGTTTTGAAAGTCAAAAGCACTTAGGTTTTGCAACATTCTATGAATCAATAAGTGATAGGATAATAAGATGTTGACTTAGCCTAAGGACATACTACAAAAATCCAGTGTAAAAATGAAAATATAATTTTAAATATTAATAAATTTCAATTTACTGTTTTATTCTAAAAATGAAAAATACATATGTGATATATATGTATGTATGTAATATAAATATATACTTGAGAAGTACATTATAAGGGTTATCATAATGAAAAATTCAATTAAGCTATCAACTAATTAATTAGAAAATAGCTGATACCTGTTGTGCTGGCTAATTTATAAAACAGTCTTCAACTTGATATGGTATGTACATCAAATAAACCATGTTGAAAGTATTTTGGTGCTTAACCAGACAAAATCAATTTATCTCCAATTTTACTTTGATATAGACATTAACAAAACTACGTATGACCACACGGAGGTAAAAACTAGATGATAAAAGCTTTAGGAACTCTGTCTGGTTTATTAAAATGATACTAAAATTTTAATGTACTTCTCCATTTTATAGCTAAATACATAAAAAATCTATATTTTTTCTTTTACATCTAGGCTCTACATTTATTTCCATTTCGAACCTCAAATATTGAAATGACACTCAAAAGTATGGTCATTAAAATATTTGTTCCTTGATATTATTCCAGCAATCTGTGAAGCCTGGAAGGAGTCATTATCCCTAAAAAAGAGAATTATACTGTTTGGGGTAAGATTTTTAAAGGAGTCTGCAAAATACATCCAACAGAGTCTCTGACTGCCCATATTATAAAAACTGCTTATAATAAAATTGGGCATTACTTTGATCATTACAGCAAATGTTCAGAAGTTTTTGGGTATTCCTTGTGGAAAAAGTAATTTTACATACAAGCTCACCATCGGAAAAAATATGAAGAACAAAAATATTTCTAGTTGTAAATGTCTACTTAAAAACGTATAGTGAAAGCACAGAGTAAAATTTTTTAGCCATAGTTAACTTATAAAG
>JADRCD010219584.1:0-13001 GCA_019843815.1 Montemys delectorum
CTTCTTCTCGCAGGAAGGGGGCAGAGGTGATCGCTGAGCCAGCTCTGGCCCTTGGAAGCTGAGAGACTCCTGTCTCTGCAGTCCTGTGACTCCCCTGCACTTCCTGAGGTCTATGTCCCCCGGCTGGTCCTGCCCTAGCAAGACCCCCGAGAAAAAATGGCGGATCTCACCTGAGTCCTTGGGCTGAAGCCGGCCTTGGGGGGAAGTCCTCCCCTAGCAGGCAGGGGGCAGAGGTGTTCGCTGGTCCAGCTCTGTCCCTCGGAAGCTGAGAGACTCCAGTCCCTGTAGTCCTGTGGCTCCCCTGCACTTCCTGAGGCCTATGCCTCCGGGCTGATTCCTGGGGCAAAAGCCCGCTCAGGATGCAGCAACAACCCTATTTTTAAAAATTCTTTTAGCAAACTCATTTGGGCTTAATTTAAATTTACTTTGTACATAAAAATAATATTGTGTAATTGTTAAGAAATTTTAATTATAGGCATTGATGCAAAAATTCTCAATAATATACTTGCAAAAAATACTCAATGAAATACTTTCAAACCAAATGTAAGAATACAACAAAATCATAAGTACCATGATTAGATAGGCTTCATTCCAGGGATACAGGGATGATTCAACATATGAAATTCATCAATTTGATCCACCATATAAACAAACTGAAAGAAAAAAACATATGATCATCTCTCCTTAGATGCTGAAAAGAAACTTTGAAAACAATCAATGCTCTTTCATGATAAATATGTTGAAGTGATCAGGGATACAAGGTTCATGCCTAAACACAATAATGGCAATTTCCAGAAATCCAATAGGCAACATCTAATTAAATGAAGAGAAATTTAAAACAATTCCACTAAAATCAGGGACAAGAAAAGCCTGTCCAATATTTCCATATCTCTTCAATACAGTACTTGAATTTTTAGCAAGAACAGTAAGAAAACTAATGGGGATCAAGAGGATATAAATTGGAAGAGGCCAAAGAATTGCTATTTAGATATGATGTGATAGTATAAGTAAGTAGCAACAACAACAAAAATTCTATAATATAACTCATACAGCTAATTATTGCCTTCAGCAAGGTGGCTCAAAAAGTTAACTAAAAAAATATCAGTATCTCTCTTTTCTACAAATGATGAATGGGCTGAGTGAGGAATTAGGAAAGCCTAATAATATCCTTCATAATAGCCACAAATAATATAAAATATTTTTGTATAACTCTAACCAAGCAAGTGAAACACCTATATGACAAGAACTTAAAATCTTCAAAGAAAGAAATTGAAGATGACTATCAGAAGATAAAAAGATCTCCCATGTTCTTGGATCAGAACTTTTAACTTAATAAATTTGGCATCTTATCAAAAGCAGTTACAGATTCAACACGATTTCCATCAAAATTCTAACACAATATATTACAAACTTTGAAGGAACAATATTCAACTTCATATGGAAAAACAAATAACCCAGGATAGCTAAAATTCTCCTGGACAATAAAAATCTTTTGGAGAAATCTCCAACCCTGATTTCAAGCTGTACTACAGAACAATAGTAATAAAAATTACATGATATTGACGTAAAAGCAGACCAAGCAACAGAATCAAATTGAAGATCCAGAAGTAAACCTATGGTCACTTGATTTTTGACAAAGAAGCTGAAACTATACAATGGGGAAAAAAAGAAAGAAAAAAAAAGTTCCTCAACATATGGTGCTAATCTAACTGGATGTCTGTATGTAGAAGAATGCAAATAGATCCATATTGGTCACACTGTGCAAAACTCAAGTCCAAGTGGAACGAAGAACTCAACATAAAACTGATATACTAAATCTAGTAGAACAAAAAGTGGGGAATAGGCTTGAAATCATTGGTACAGAAGACCACTTCCTGAACAGAATACCCATAACTCAGATACTAATATCAAGAGTTAATAAATGGCAACTGAAACACTTCTATAATAAAAGGACACTGCCAACTGAGCAGATTGGCACTGTGGAGAATAGAAAAATATCTTCACCAACTCTAAATCCAACAGTGGGATATCTAAAATATATAAAGAACTTAAGAAAGTAGATAGTAACAAACCAAATAACCCAAGTTAAAAATATAGTATGGAGATTGGTAGACTGATGCTCTCCTACGCCCCACAGCCTGACTATCTCCCAAGTCTGCAGTAACTATGGGAACAGGTGAGAATCAAACCAAATACTCAAGCCAGTTGGGCCACCACAGAGCCCAGCAGATGTGGGACCTACCCCCTTCCCTGCAGAGCTCCATCTTTCTTCCACTCTGTTTCTCCACTAGGGCCAGATCTGCAAGCCCAATATACCCTCCCACACCCTACAGCCTGCCTATCTCCCAGGAGGTCTGTAGTAACCAGGGACACTGGCTGCCTGTCTCCCAGAAGGTCTGCAGTAACCAGAGACACAGTCCTACTAGCACAGGGATGAATAACACCTTTATCTTGACCAATGTCTAGTACAAATGTTACTTACATTTTCCTTACTTTTACTCATCTATTTAGTGTGTGGGAATACATACTGGAGAAGGTCAGAGAATAACTTGCAGAAGATGCCCTCTCCTTCCATCATCTAGATCTATGGTTCCAACTCAGGTCATTAGATTGTCTGCTTACAGCTTTACCCAGCAAAACATTTTGCCAGCTACATTTACACTTTTATACTCTCTAAATCATACTATATTGTATATAGCCCTTTCAGGATCTTTCTTAAGAGCTTGTGGCTGAGGATGCAATGGTAGTATTCTCATCTATTATAATTCTGATTTAGCTAGTTACCTTTTCCAAAATGCAATTTCTCCCTCAATAAGAACAGAAAAGACTGACAGCTTAAAGCGAGCTGACCTGAGCTGTTATTCTTCCTTCTATCTTAAGATTTAAGAATCTGTATTCTCCTGGCTGTGCTGTGTTATCTACAACCTGTGGAACACTGTCTTCCTCTCAGCTGGGTATCCACATGATTGCTTTGTGAGTAGAATGACTTATATGTGTAAACCAGGAAGCACTGAGCAAAGATAAGACACTGTTATTACTGTTATTACTTAAGTCTGAGAGCAAACCATGACAAGATGATCACATGTACTTCCTTATTATTCAGAAGGAGCACTAGGAGGGAAAGGAGTGCCTGGGGAATTCAGTACTATCTGACTGTACACTCTGTGGTTCATTCAGAATAGTGTGATTTGGTGGCACCTCTCCCCAATCCCTCACCAAGTTTAATTCCCAAGTAATTGGGTGATATCCACTTATGTGCAGCGCAGAAAGATCGCCTCTGCCTCACGAATCGTGCCTCATTTCCTCTGTTAATGCCTTCTCAGTTCCGTTATTTATTTTCTTTAATATTACAGCAGTTCAGTAGGATGAGTCACACGGCCATTCCCAGTAGCACCCTCTAAGGCCCATGGAACAATAAGGAGATTTATGAGGCCCTTTCCACCCTAAGAATGCACAATCAGAAAAGCTTGCTTTCTTTTACTGCCTTGCTCTTCAAACAAGGAGCAAGTTTCAGTTGCCAGGTTTGGGAAAGGGCTTGTAATCCAGTGTCCTAGAATTGAGGCAAACTGACATGCATGCAGGGAACTGAACTTGGATCCTTCACAAGAAAAAAGAAAGACTTAATCATTGAGCCATAGCCCCTGTATATTTATTTTTAATTTAAAAACATAGATAGAATTATGGCATACAAATAATGTGTTGATATTTGTGGAATGCACTTTGCATATAAAATTCAATTAAATGAACCTATCCATTGCATTATAGACATAATTTGAGGGCATATTCTTACAACAAGCTATTTGACTGCATTATCTTATACACATACTTCTAGGATACATTCTTTTTAAAGGGTATGGTACACTGTTACTGACTATATTTAGTATGATGAGTTAAATACTCTAGAGTTTAAAGTAACTCTAAACAACAACATCAAAAACCCCTTTTATTTTATATTTTTACCAACATCTCTCAAATCTCCACTCCCCATTCCATAAATCAGTTCTTGGTAACCACTGTTCTACCATGTTTCTACGACTCAATGATTTTAGTAATGTTTACTTATCAATGGAATCATGTATCATTTTTCTGTGTATACCTGCTTTAAACTCAAAATAATGCAATGGGGCTTATTCATATGGTCACAAAGGACAGTGTTCCTGTCTTTAAAAATACTGAATCATATTCTTTTGTACTTAGCACTATTTTTTTTTTATACTCTAGTGGTCTACAATAGAATCCTTCCTTTTTGTCAACTATTTCCAGTAATTCTACAAAGATCACAGGATGATAATGCCTCTTTGACACACATTTGGCCTTTCTTCAATTAATATGACAGAACTTCCATAAGCTTACTCACTTGTCAACCATGACATACTGGAAAAAATACTCTGTTCTAAAATTAATAGGGCTTTAAAGTTGCTCAAATTTAAAGTAAGTAAGAGGAGGGGAGAAATTCAAGGTCTGTTTATCCATGACAATACCGATATTTCATTTACAAACGGTACATTTTGTAATGTTTGTGTGCATCACTTTAGTATTTAGGGAGTTTGTCAAATGAAGAAGAGTAAAGAAATTTGTGTTGAAAAGATTCTAGTTTAAATACTAGCCTAACAACCTAACTCTATGCTTCAATTTCTATCTTTGTATGATACAACAGAAATAATAATTAAGTCCTATAACTATATTAATATCCAATAAATTCTTGTTGTTTCAGAAACTCTCAGCTAAAGTACAGGTTCCTTGATTGGGTGTGATAAACAGACCAATGACAAATGATTAGGAAGAATTTGATTTACATAGTAGGAATTCTTATGGCTGTCATAAATGTTCTCCACAGTTGCTTTATTAATATTAAATCTAACACTAAGTGAGCTAGTGCATGCAAAATCAGACTCTCAACAACTATTTGTTGTATTTTCAGCTCAAACAAGTATTTTAATTACTGTTAATAATGTTTCCAATCTGTCTTTAGTATTGTTTTATTGTCAGATAAGACAGACCACAAGCTATCCAGCTCTCTAGTGACATTTTGACCTTGGTATATACCATATTATAGTTAGGGATTAACATATATTATCTTTCATATTTCAAATATAAAGAACAATAGAAACATTATTGAACTTTTTGATGATTATTAAGTTAAAATCTCATTAGCATTCCTCACATCTAGTTAGCCCAAAATATGTTTCCATAGTATGGATATCTTAAGTGTAACTCTATCCAGTACAAATTGGTTTTGCTTAACTTTCATTTCCCAAAAGGAAATATCCCCCAGCTCTCTGAGGAGCAAGTCATATGAAGGCTGTAAGCCTAGTTCATTTTGATGTTGCTTTAAAAAAATCCTTAGGCATTTTTTGCTTCTGACTTAGATGGAGTCTTTATCAAGTCTTACCTTGATTTGTATAAACACCTTGGCATGTCTTTCTCTGCTTGTGCTCCTTCCCCTGCCCAACTACTCTAAATGGTCCCAAAATGTAATCCTTCTTTAAAAAGTGCAGAAAACCACAACTAATAAAACAGAAGAACTGAGGAACACAGACCCAATGGATATATCTAAAATCCATTTCTTAAGACTCAGAGAACATTGTGGAACAGAAAAATTGTAAAAGCCAGAGGACCAGGGAATTTGCTGTAAGACTGTATCTCCTAGTATTGTCAGACATGATAGCCAAGAAGTCTCACCATTACTACCCAATTATGAGAGGAACAAGAGGATAACAACAGAGGTGCCAAACTGGTTAAGAAGCCTTCAACCCTATACAATGAGCTATAGGCAACCAAAGAATACTGAGAGAAAGAAATAGTCTTCTCCAAGAAAGACCATACCACATTTTCTCCAATATCAAATGCTTAACCCTGGAAACACATATATGAGGTATGAGTAACATTATACAAACTGAATGAGTGGGTTGTATTTAGAAATATGTAGGTACATACATATAAATATATGCCTGTAACAAAAATTAATGTCAAAAATTCATTAATTTGAAAGGGAGAAAGGACATGTATGTGGGAGTGTTTGAAGGAAGGAAACGAAATAGGGAAATGACATTGTATCATAATCTCAATGATAAAACAAGAGATTCAAATGGGAAGATTGGTTCCTTATATTTTTAAAAACTTGTTGGCCTTATCTGACTCTTAGAGTATAATTCAAACTATTCTATAGGAAAGTTTTCTGGACAGGTTCTATCTCCCTTTAATAGCATCACTGTTTGAACTCTAGCCTTACTTTTGTGCTCCTTAATCCAAAGCACTTTTCTATCATCTCCAACAAGAGTGGAATACCACTTCTCTGTCTTTTGCCGCAGCTACTCCCACTCTAGAGCTCATCACACTCTTGTAATTACATGCAATGTGTCTGGCTCAGTGCACTGAGTTTATAACACGAATTTAATCAACATTTGTTTGTCAAATAAATCACTGGCGAATGAATTTGTCTTCCAAGATTAAAGTCAGTACTGACTGGTATCCATGCCCTGGGGGTATAAAGCTCTGCTTCAGTACATTGAACTACCTATCTTTCTTCACTAGACTGAGCAAGTTAAGGAGGAATATCATGATTTATTCATGTCTGGGTTTTATGGATAAAACATAGAGAGTAAATCACACATGCATACACTCATTCATACATATAGAATCCCAATATTACTATAGCCAGTGTAGGCATTTGATAAATAATTCTTGAATTATGTGAAATTATCTTGCACATGTGCAATCTGAAACTCCAAGGAGTCATTGCCAGAAAAATAATTCTCCATAATTCAACCTTCAAAGATGATTCTATATTCTTATGAAATGACACTGTTGAGAAAAATCATGCAGATAAGAGATTCAGACTCAGTTTCCATTTTTTATAGTTTTAACTGGTATACATGCTTGTCCCATTGAGCCCAGTCTAGATGAAGGATTCTGTTTGGCTTTGTAGGAGGCTGGTTGATGCTCAAATTATACTATTCCTTAAATTCACACACATAAGCTAGTCAGCGAATTGTATCTAGTGGCCTCACCTTCCAAATAATTGTGAATTTGGAAGATATTTCAGGGCCTTCTTGACATTTTTATTATTGAGGTTTGGGTTGTATAATTCTGTATTGGGGCTACTTTCTTTGGTGTTAGAGGAGGTTTAGCCTCTACTAAGAAGCATTAGAACATATATGCCAGATGTAACAGCCAACAATATTTTCAGACATTTCCAGCTATTCTCTGAAGGACAAATAGAGAGCTCTCCTACATGACTGAGAACCAATATTATGCTGCAATAAATATTACATTCCCAGACTAGGGAAGATGTTATATCTTTCATTTTCCCAACAGGGCACATCAAATCCCATAGTCACATCTACTAGTAACAATGTTTAAGCATATTACTGACCTCCCAGTCAACATATTATCTGAGATTTATCATGATATATTACTGTTTTATTACATGGCTGTATACAGCAACTTTACTTAGGAAAACCTAGTCGCCAAGGCTGATAGTCTGAATTTTTGAGTCATAACACTGGGACTCTAATAGTTGTTTGTGAACTAAAAGTTAAAAAACGAAAAACAAAACCAGTAACAACAACAACAACAACAACAAAACCCCCACATTCTTCCTTTACTTGGAGAGGATAGAGAAAGCCAAGAAACCACAAGCTGAAAGAAATTGGAGGCTGTGGGTGTCATGGCAATGTGAATTGAGGGATGATCGATTCTCCTAGATTCTTAGTGGTACATTCTGTGCACGGAGCGCTGGCTGACGTCAATCGGATTAAGTGGCCTCAATGGGAGCACTGCCTGCAAGATGAGTACAACACAGGCCCAAGGATTTGTCACTGCCTCCAAAAGAAGCTTCTTGCTTCACAGTGAGGAGTGTCTGTGAATGCAAAATGAGAGGAGTCATGTTCTTCCTTAGGAGAGAGCTCTCCTGGCTTGAGTAATCATTGCAAATACTGGTAAAATTTGGAAACATTTAACCTTTATGTACATGTGTTTGTTCAGAGTCATCTCTTCAGAAAAAACTATAGAGTTTGCTTTTAAACCAGGAGAGTGTATATGTTCTTCTAGCACAGTTTTAATAAAAGCTGATTTTCAACATTTTATCATCTTAAGTCATGGATTCAGGAAAAATAAATGACCAAAAACTTTTTGATAGATATTTTATATCTCTGCAATTAAAGACTGAAATGGTTTTATCTCTTCAAAGCACTTAGAACAGTTTATTCCTAATAAATTCTATGTAATTAATAATATTCTTATTACTAGTTCTGTAATTGCTGATAGTACTTTCATTTCATACTAATTACTATTCTTCAAGGGTCATGAGAGAAAAGATTTCTTTAAACTCCTATGATAGATTTAAGGCCTGTCTATCATGAATACAAAGTAATATTTTCTATTTGTGACTTACCCAATCTAATAAAATTGTCTCATTAGATATTTTGCCTGTTTTGAAAGGATATCTTTGCTTAACACCCTTATTTGTATTTTGAAATGTCCACACATGCATATTAATTGGTTTATATATATTGATTTAGGATTGTCCACTGCTCTGGTTTCAAGGAGTGTCGTGGGAATCTGCATAGACTAATCAAAGAAAAATTGCTGCCTTTTGATAGAAACACAAGATTTTGTTACTAGCACCTGACTTAGGCTTTCACTGTGCAGTTATTAGCTTCATGGACTAAAATAAGTTTAAAATTGGTGCGTCAGGGTTGTCAGTCTTTGCATGTCATCTTCCAAAACATTGGTTTAGAGAAATTTTGAATTATCTTGTGCTGGAAAGTATACTAACTTGCACAGGCATAGGTACATGCCTGCTGTTTTGTGAAAGAAAGTTGCATGTATGATTTTTAGAAATACATAAAATTTAACAAACCATTGAGATATTCACATCTCAAACTAAGTTCCAGGGCATGCTTTTCTTGTCCATGACTTTGAATTCTAGTGTTCTTTTTATGTCTCATGATCCAGTCAGTAAATCTGTACTGCCTGTCAGACCACATTGCCTTCCAGAAAACTAATTAGTTAGTATTCTACCCTGAGCCCCACATTATATTGTTCTTCAACTTCTCTGCAAATAGGTTAATTTTTCTCTCTACATGTAGCTCATACATATGTTTGTACATTAACACAGTATGTATATGTGTGTGAAATGCAAGGCTTTTTTTTTTTTTTTAGAAAATTGCTAATAGCCATATCGTATACATTATTTAATAGGCACTTGCTTCTATTCTGCTTTTGATGATGGCTCTCAATCAAAGTAATTTTATGAGCACTATTATATCATGACCTACTATTTGAAAAAAAATGTTTCTCTGGGGCTATGACAATTTTGATTTTGCTACTGAAATGGACTTTTAAAGGAATGTGAGAATTCTCTTCCACTGTCAGGTCTTGGAGTCAGTGATCCAGCAAAGCATGCAATTGGAAAAATTCTGTTGCAGAGGATAATACTAAAGAATGTCTGATGCTTATGAAGTCCTGTGGATTAAAATTATATCTTTGATAAAGTGAAATTAAAATTTTTAAATTATTTTTGGATGTGACTCCAAGTTTCATATCATAATTTTGACATAGGTATTATTGTCTGGTTTTATTGACAAAAACGACCATGTAAGACATACTGAAAAATTTAATACCCTCAGTTTTATATGAGAAAATACAAAAGTGGCCCAAAAGTTTATCTCTCCAGATTATTAGCTGCATTCACTTTATCTGAGTATTTTATTTGTTTTTATTTCCTATTTTATTTTTATTTATGTATTTTATTACTTATAGATTATACATTTTAATAAGAATATAATTTTATCATTTCTCCCATTTCTTTCGTATTTCCAGCTCTTCCTATATCTTCTCCCTACAAGCCTTTCCATGTCTCTACTACTCTCAGATTACTGCTCTTTTTTCTTGATGAATATATATATATACATATATATATTCAAATATATGTTTGTATATACTATATTCATATATATAATAAAATATATGTGTGCTGTCTGTATGTCTGTATATAATAATATATGCATGTATGTATGTAAGTATATATATGTGTATTACAAATACACAAATACAACTTGCTGAGCCAATATTTGTTGTTTCTGTGTATATGAATTTAGTGTAGACCATTTTGTAGGAACTCATCGCTGAGCGAGGCTAACTCTCCCTACCTCAAGTCACTATTTGCTCGTAGTTTTTTGTCTTGAGGTTTTGAGATGGTCCTTTTCAAGTTAGAATGCCTATTGTTATTGTCATTGTTCAGGTCTTGTTTATGCAGACATTTCTAGAACAGGCAGTCTCACAATAGACTTACTTGTATTCTGGATCTAAGATTCTTTCTGTCCTTTTTTTTCTGTAAAGTTCTCTGAGCTGTAGGTGCACGAGATCTGCTACAGAAATATTCATTGAGAGTGGGCTTCTCATGACTTATTGATCTTTGTATTAAGTACAGTTGTGATTTTCTGTGATAGTCTCCATTTGTTGTAAAAACAATTTTCTTTGATGAGAATTTATAGATATACTTTTTTGGGAGTAGAATAAGATTTTGAATGTCACTAAGGAATTGTGCTGGTCTATCAAAGCGGCAGCAGTAAATTTTCTTCTAAGATCCATGACTTTAATAGTCTTGAGTAGCTGCGTGGGTTTCTAGCACCAATTATGATATCCCTTTTGATGATGGAGATTAAAGTCCACTTAAACAACTATTGGTTGTTACTAATATGTGAGTGTCATTATTTCAACTTTATAAATCTCTTACCCTGCTGGTCCTTTGTGGATTGGAGCTGCCATAGTTGGACATAGCTATTAATTGCTTTTCTCCCTTGGCAGTTTGAACAATATTTTCTTATACTATTGAAACTAGATGACTGGAAGGCTTTCAATTTAGATCCAGCTCAAATAATCCAAGTCTTGTGTCATCAAAGTCTTCTGGAACAGAGACTTATTGTCAACCTCTGAGAGTCATCCAATTGCAATAAAAATAGTCTATATTGTTTTGGTACCTTGACTACCTTGTCCAACCATTTGAAAGGTGATTTTGTTTAATTGGCAATGGGGTTTGTATTCATCTGTGTTTCTTTTCTAAAGATCACCATCAGCTCAAGTGGTATACCAGTCTATACACCGTGTGTGTGTGTGTGTGTGTGTGTGTGTGTGTGCATCTGTGCATACATTTAACCATTGTTTGTACTTTCAGATATATAATACCTTTATTCTTTAAAATTTCATCAAACAACATCAGCGTTATTTTTTCTTCCCCTAATTCTCCTTGTATCAACTTATTGCAACCCTTTTTGGCTAGACCACCCTTCCCCATTCTTCCATTTTCCTCTTTCTTTTATCTGTATCCTGTTCTCCTCTTAAGTTATGCCCTAATGGTACATTCATACTTTACTGGTTTCAACAGTTACTCCATGTGATATACGCACATATGAAGATAAGGAGCTGGAAACCAGAGGTCAGAGAGAATATAGACTGTTTGTCCTTGTTTGTCTGTATTATCTCAGTCAATATAATATTTTCTAGGTATAGCTATTTACCTACAATTTTCATGATTTCATTTTTCTTTACCACTGACTATTATCCAATGATATGCATATATCAGATTTTCATCTTCATTTATGAGGGATTTATGTTGTTTCTATTTTGTAGCTATTATGAACATATACTACCTTGCATGAAAAATAGCTCCAAGTAGATTTAAAAAACCTCAATGTAAAACCTAAATTCTAAAACTATGAGAAGAAAACATAGGCTGTACCCTACAACGAGTAGGTATATTAACAACCTTTCAGAATGAGAATCTATTATTCCAGGAAAGAAAGCCAACAAATAACAAGTGAAACATCACAATATTAAATTGCTGTTGAACAGCTACAATAACGTAAAGAACAAACTCACAGAGTCGGAGGAATCTTTGCTAACTACATATTTGACAAAAGACTCAAATCTATAATACACAAAGAACTAAAAACATTAAAAAACAAAGAGTTAGTTGAGAAATCAAGTACTACTCAATTAAAAAATATGCTGGTTTGTAAGCAGGAAGACCACAGTAGCAGAAACATAAATGCTGAGAAATACCTCAGATACTTCATCCTTGGCAATTGTGGAAATGAAAATTATAACAACAGATATATCAGCCTAATCATATCAGAGCTAAGACCAACAAGACAACTAACAAGAGATTCTGTGAGGTTCTATGGAAAGCAAACATTCAGTCACTGTTATTAGGAATGCAAATTGATAACTATATGGAGCCTCCTAAAAAAACTAAAACCAAATATACTTCATGGTCCAGCTATATCATCCCTTGGGAATGCCCAACATATTTGACATCCTACTTCACAAATACTTGCTCATCTATGTTTGTCACCATATTTGAGTATTTTTAAGCTTTATGAAGTACTTAATACAGGTCAACTACCATTATAAAACTTCTGTTCTCAATGATTCATTTAGACCCTAATACTGTCCATAAAGATATGTATTTTCCTCATTTGATAAAGAAGAAAATTAAGGCAAAATAGGTAAACTATATTCTTAGTAAAATATTGGTAGTGAACAGCAAAGATTTAATTTGAGAAAGTCTACGAATATTTAGGGCAGATTGTCGATCAAAAGAATTAGAAAATTTTACTATCTTAGGAAAAATTCAATGGTAATTTGTAGCAACCCTACAATAGTATGTGTGTTTCTAATTTTTGTTTAAGTTTTTACATGAACATATACTTATATCTTAATAAAACATACAAGACTCAAAAAGGTAATTTACAACAGAAATCTAAGCTTATAATCCTTAAAAGACTGAGACAGAAGAATTGTAATTCAAAGCTATCCTGGCTACATATGAGACCATGTTTACAAAAACTATTTTTTTATAAAATAGCCATCTATTACAATAATGATTTCATTAATTCATGAGCATGGAATGTCATTGGATTTTCAGGTGTCTTCTTGCATTCATTTCTTCACTATTGGAATTCCTTGAAGTATTTGGAACAGCTGACTGATAAAAT